>JAAGWP010000406.1:0-34301 GCA_013266165.1 Fusarium graminum
TTGACCCTCAATTCAAGCCTAACCCCCCTACAAGCAAGCCACTAAAAATCCCTGCTTGGCTTGGATTGTTGGAGGCGTTGCAGCCATCCATCACTAGCTGAAATTTTAATGGTCCACCCCCTGCTGTCTTTTTGGAGCTCGAGGCTGTTGCGCGTCTCCGCTTTTATCTCGGCTTTTAAACAACTCAACACAGGGTATCTACTCCGTGATAAAGAGGGAATGCAGCCAGTGAGTCTTGAATGTTGTTGCGCGATCAAGCACGATATGGTATGTTCTATAAGCCTTTGTGTACTACAGCAGAGCTTCTAGAGACAAAGGATGTTGAGGAGTGTCAGGACTTCAATCAGTAATCTGACTCTTCCAATCCAGCTCTACTTAATTGATCGTCAAAGACTCGACAACCAAGTGGAGAGAGTGCCAAACTAACACTCGTAACCCCTGCGAGCTGGAACTGTAACTTTGCTCTAGTTGGATCTCGGTACAAGCGATGGAGTAACTCTGATTCATGGCTGTGTGCTAGAGAGCCCCTATAATCTCCAATAGACAACTGTATGGATGAAATAAGCGGGAGGCGTCTGTCGTGGGAGGTAGTAAAACAACCTCAAAATGTTCACAAGACAGTTTGACCCTGAGTTAAGCCAAGGCAGGTTTAGCAACGTTACGTTTTGCCCGGCTTGCCGAACGCCACTCCAGCTCAGCCGGGTGTTACAGAAATGTTCTTTTGAACGTCTGTGAGGTCCCAGAAGTGCATAGATCCTACTTGGAGCTGAGCTATCGATTGTGTTTCCATAGCGTTCCACTCTCAATCGCGACTACTTCGGAGATCGGCAACAGACAGATCTCCGTCGGGTTATGCTAATTAATGGTTAGGCTTGAACTTGGTTGGGTCAAGTGGCAATGATCAGTCGCCTGGCGATGGATGATGTTGTTTGATATAGGGTAGAAATGAGGAAACTATACGATCTCTCCACCCCCTTTGAATAACTTACTTGATTTAAAAAATAAAAGTAAAAACAATGTATTGCTTCCATTGATAACAAGAGGAAAATGCTGCCCACAGAGATAAAGCTTGAAAATCAGTCTGATGATAAAGATTGCACTCTCCTAATGCACACCTTCCTCGAAAATGTCACTACATAGTAAACGCTGTTACCCAACCAAGTTAACCATCATTTATCGACAATGCTCATTACCCCGTCCTGTCGGCTTCCTAGACAAGTTGATATTATTCATGTCCAATAAATACACTAAAGTCAGCCTCGCTAACTGCACGAATGAGGGTATCTGATGCTTGTCCTCCCAACCAGATAGATATCAAAGAAAAACCCCACCCAAAATACAGATCCAACCCCTCCCAAGTATCATATACTATAGCAAGTCCTTCCTAACGCTGACGATATGATGTATCAGTAATCATCGTTCAGCCCCCCTCTTATAACCCTTTATCGTCTAGGCAAATTATTTCGTCCAAAATTACCGCCAAAAGCAGGCCCGGCTGAAGAATTCCAGCCCTGAGTAACGCTGTTCTTGACAATGAGAGCTGCTGCTGCGGTTGCAGCCTGTCTCTCTTTCTGGCGATGTCGGTCCCTGAGATATGGTGCTGCCTCCGGTCGCATACGAAGAATACGCAGAATCATATCATCACTCGGATCTGCTTGCGCCTCGCGCCGCTTTGCCTCCTTAGCCTTGCGCATAGTGCCCAGATTACGGCTCATCATGATACTCTTGCCGCGTTTGATAGTACCCATACTTGCAAAGGATCCTGCGCCACCCAATGATGCTCCAAGCGCAGCTGGAGCCGACAGGCGGTTATTCAGCGAGTTTTGCTGCTGGAGAGCCAGACGTGCCCGCTCTGTTGTCGCGGCTGCCATTCTTTCTGACTCGCGAATTAAACTGTTAGTGTCCTCAAAATAGAAGAAGTTCAGCGAAGCAAGCTCGTGCCACTTAGGCGACTTGAGCGTTTCGGCAGGAACACCCAACTGCTCTCCAGAGTCATCTCTGGCATTGAAGAACTGGAAAAGCAAGTCTAGCCAATAATAGACAATATCAAGCTCTTTCCGCGTAAGTGGCCGTTGTTGAGAGGGCTTCTCCGACAAAGGTGGCACCAGGAGGTTCTCGATGACCATCAAGACTTCCTTCCAAAGCCTTGCCATGACTGCATCCATCGTAGCCTTTGTCAACGTTTGTTTCATGATTGCAAAGTTCTCATCAAAGTAAGCAAACAATGGTGCCAAAGCACCCTCAATCTGAGCCGGAGTTGCAGTGGGCACGACCGAAGCACGTTTCTTCCAAAGATTTGTGACCGAGGCACCCAAACCGCCAGTACCCAGCAAGTGTCTGAGAGTCTCTAGAGACAGGGTGTGATTGATCTGAGAAGTGAGCTATTGAGAGTTAACATCCTGTCATATTTGTATGGGAGCACATCATTACCTTATCCGTAACCTTTCGGACCATGTCTCTCTCGGTACGTTTCAGGTGTCGGAAAGCCTTTCCAAAATGGAACTGGATGTCATCTCTCTCACCCTCCATGCTGACTCTTATGAGAAGCCGACCCTGTGAGTCCAGGTCCAACCAAAACTCCCGAGGCAGGTAATCACTGAAGTGAACAGGGTCGAGCTTGAGAGATGTTCGTCCAACATAGTCGTGGTCACCAAAGGTATCGTAATCCCAAATGGTTGCGATCATGTTGACAGGACCCTGGACTGTAACGTCAAAGGTTTCGTCCCAACGAGGGTTGAGACTTCTCTGGATGATTCTCGTCTTGTGCAGTCGCTTTTGGTATTCGTCACCAAATACCACATAAGGATCACTGTAGCCATTGGTGTCGCATGCCTTGAGATCCTCGGCTTCGACTACTTTGACCGTGAATGTGTATTTGTTAGGTCGACGGGACTTCTTCTTGGGCCCATCCAGCCTCTCTAGCAGAGTCGCGCAAGCATCGGGGTCCATAGCCCGCTCCAACTTGTCAAGCTCCTGCATGGCGTATTCAATATTATTCAATTTGACAAAAGACTGGCCAAGTTAGTTTTGTTTATGAATGCATACATAGCACGTTGATTGCTTACCTCGGAATAGAACTGGAACGGCTCAACGCGTTCCTTGTTGTTCCATGCATCCTTTGCATATCTCATCCATTTCTCCTGGGTTGTCTGGTTCTGTGCTGCCAATTCCTCAGCTGAAGGGCGGTCCATCTCCTTTCCGAATTTTTGGTCAACAAGTTCGCAATATTTACCAATGCCTGAAGCAAATGCTTTGGAAAGCGATGTCATGAATCTTGCATGGTGTTCGTCGTTACCCCAATTCAGATTGAAGATGGTGTCGAGGGTTTGGTTGAAAAGCATGAACATATCAATGATGGAAACACTGTGTCTCTCTGAGTCACGCGGAATGTCCTCCGGATTCTCAGTCCGTACTCTGAACTGGTCTTGCTTGATGGCCTGCTCAACGTAATCTTCGACTCTGTTTTCAGCAGCGCGAACCCAACGCCACACGAAATCGACCAAAAGGTTCTCGATGTTGAAAGAGAAGGGTCGTTCGGGTAAGGAATCATTATGAATTCGGCGAATCGCAACCAATTCCCTATACAAATCGAAGCCATCTTGTATATCGAGTTCGGTGCCAGTCTCTTGTGCCATTTCCAGAATAGACTCAATGATGGCATTTGCATCCTCTTCAAATCGCGGAAACACCTCTTCGACCAAGATCTGGAAAGGATTCACACCCATGATCTCAGGGTTTTTGTTATAACGCTTATTAATTCTTTCGCAGAGCTTGATGACTGTTTTACCCAGCTTGACCACATTGCCAAAATGCCAGTCGTTCCGATCCGTTGATATCTCCTTCTCCATGTATTGACGATACGTCTCCTTGGCCTGGTCGTGAAGACGCTGACTTAGGTGTTCAGCGAATTCTTCAGTAGCCTCAGGTCGAGGAGAGAAGCATGGGTCGCTGAAGATATGATTGTCCAAAATGTATTGGACAACACCAATTTGAGGTGGCTTTGTGTCATAACACTGCTCCATTCGGTCATAGAGGTCACGAAGCAGCGTCTCATGGAGGGTGTGTAGAGTGCTCTGGTATACGGCAAAGTCATGTACAGTCCAGCGGCTTGGATCAATCTCAGATAGAGGAGCACAGTAGTTTGTTATGTGCGGAGGTTTCTTGACCTCTGGCAATGGCGTCTTGACAAAATCAAAAACAGCGTCCAACTCTTCAGGAAGTAATTCTCGATCCAAATAGTTGCGTGAAGCAACCTCGAGCAGGGCGATGAGCCTGGAGGATTGAGGCACTCTCCATCTTACGCACAACTCGGTCAAAAGGTCCATTGATTGTTTTGATAGAGGCTGATAGTCAAGATCAGGGTCGCTATTGATCTGGTCAAAGGTCATGGCATGCTTGAGAATATACTTGAAGAACGCTCTTGGATCTGAAGGGACAAACGTGTAAATATTCTCCTCGACTGCTCGAATACTATTATCACCAAGGTTTAGAGAAGCAAGGTTAATAGATGGATCGAAGCCCGTTGAAGCATCAAAGGCTGGGTCGCTGTAAGTCGACTGGGGCCGACTGGAGTACCCTTTGTCGACGTTACTGTTGGATGACTTAGCAAGCTCTGGCTTGGCAGTCAAGATGTCAAGCATCATTTGTGACAGGTGGGGAGATTCGGCCTTCTTCCACTCGAGAAATGCATCCTCAAGGTCAAAGTCGTCACTTCTTAGAGCGCCAGACATGTCCGAGTTGAGCCTGTGCTGATATGACTTGAGGTCCTTAAGCGCAGCCTCTTCTGTCCATACTCCTTTGTTTTCGTTGATCTCGGCTTGTGCTTCCGAGAGACTCAGACCAAAGATTCTTACTACCTGTTGGACTAGAGGCATGTCTTTGACATCATAGCTCAGTGGAACGACAACCTCAATAGTTGTACCAGCACCATCAGATCCACCGCCAACCAAGTTTTGATCATTCGTGAGGAGCTTCTTTTCAAGAACACTCAATTTGGACATGAGTTCGGCCTTGTCACGATCATGACCCTGATCTCGAAGGATAGTGGCGATCAAACGAACGAAGAGGGCGAGGTGTCGATCAGGGATGAGCTTCCAAGAATCATCGTCGGGTGCGGCGCCTTTCTGAGCCGCCTTGGTAGTAGAGGTATAGAACATGAGGATAAGAGGCTCAAGCTTCCTTTCTTTGTCAACAGTTTTACGGAAGTTCCTCTCGGAGAAAGTGGTATAAGCTTCTGCAAAACTTCGCTTGACAGTAGCATCATTGTAACCTGGGAGGCGCTCGCTGCCCCTCAACACGCCGCCGCATCGTTCGAGCAAAGCATTGGTGAAATTATGAGGTAGCTTGAAGCTTGAGGAGGACGAGCTTGATGTAAATTCTTGCACCAATGCACCGACGCTGGTATGGGTTCGGACTGGTTGCTTCGGAGCTGGAACGTATTGCTTTCTTTTGGCCTTGGGTTGCAGGAGATAGTGAAGATAAGCCGATCGAAGGGCGAAGCTACGAGCGTCGTCATGTTCGACAATAATGGGTTGGGCTCTGGAGGCTGCGCGGGCTCTGCCCAGATCTCTGCTGCTGCCCATGCGGCGGCCTGGGTTATAAGAGCGTCGGGACTCTGACGACATGACGGCGAAGGAGGGGGAGGTGACGGCGAAAGCGATATCGACAGAACAGGTACGAGGGCCTAGATAGCGAAAATAAAGATTGCTCAGGACGCGAGATGATACCTATAATGGTCAATATCTACGCGCCCCAGCTCATGACACTGGGTATCGGTCAGGACGTGAGAGTGTCAGCAAGGTTGATGCTGATGGCAAGCCGAAGGTTTGAATAAGACAAGGGAGAAAAGGAGCGAGAGAAACTGTTCCCTGACAAGGTCGGTTCAGAAGGCGCAATAGAAGCAAGGTATGTGTGCAGTGAGTTCCCCAATAGAATGACCAAATCCGTACCCTGCCCTGTTTGGTATTGTAGGACAGAAAGTTTGGATTGTTTCGTTTGGATATGGAATTTGTCTGAGGGCGGTTAACTAATGGAGATTGACGGTGAAGCATGTATGGAATTGGAGGTCAGAGCCCCCCCGTCGCCTGTGCTCCTTCCGTTGGATTGATTGATCCCTGTGCTGCACCTTGGTAATACGTCAAGACTAGAGGGTCCCAGATCCAACGATGAAACAAAAACAACAACCACATACGGCACGGCCTCTGCTTTCCCTCTTGAGATACCAAAGTACGGATGTTTTGCAATTGATTAACTGCAAAAAAAATCAATTCAGGTAAATTGCAGCACAGTATCAATCGGCGGCAGTATTCGATAAAGCTCTATGTACCAGGAATCCCTGTCGGAGAGGGTGGACATGTTAGACACAAAGCCTAAAAGGCGACCCAAAGCCCAATGTTCGGCCCAAAATAAATAAAAGCGCCCAGCTCAGCCTACGGAATGGAGCACAACGTCATCTTTGAAGTCCCGTAGGTGGACTCTGTGGGAAACTGACACGTTCTTGTGCTGTATCCATAGCGTCACCAGGATGGACCCTGAAGAGCGCTAATTTGGCGCTATGGCCAATGGGAACAATCTGATACTTGGCGCTTCGTGAGGAGAAGCGGCAAGCGTCAGAACCACAGCCGCTTGGATTTCAATTCAGACGAGACTATGTGCTTTGGTAATAGATAAAGCAATGCTACTTAGCTCTGATACAGATACTGCAAGAGAGCCTGATAACAAACATTCCAGGCAAAGCAAACCCCGGTTGAGAGCATAGTTTGGTTTCTCCAGCTGGTAGTCGTTTATCGATAGACACTCTTCTACCGGGTCATCCATCCCTGGCTTCATTCCTCTTACCTTACATTTTGATCTCAAGATTATTAGATCATGGTTCATCAAACAAGAACTTGTAAAACATGAAATAGAGTGGACACTGATACTGACAATCACAATCACAATCAATCAATCGTTGATCAAAACTTTGTTCCAGAGTAACCGCCCTAGTAGCTTCTAGTCACGAATACTGGTGCATCTGGATCATCCTCTATAAACGGAGACATTATGTGTGGCTGTTGACGGCTGTGAACAGTTGAGTTGTTGTGCAATAATAGGACTCTACTTGCAAGACTCAGAAAGATCGTGCGTACGATTATCGTGCCTTGATAATACCCATTCTAGACAACGTGGTCACAAGGTTGCGGGTCTCGAAATCCTGTGTTGCGTCGTCTCAGCAAGCTTGGTATACGGTGAATTTTATTGTCATGTGAGGAGAACATACACGAGATCGATATTACATCTTTCACTATGCTTTATAACACCTGACTCATGGAGGATGACGAGCATCTACTCGGTGATTGGACAACAAACTAGGTAACTTCTGCAGGAAGTTACGGGCAAGGGTCCTGGCGTTGACTGTGTTAAAAAGAGATCAGCAGCAGGAGTCCCTTGTTTGGATGCCCCAAAAAATTGGGTTAGGTTTAGGTCAGGCTCACGTCCCCCTGGAATGAGAATGGTTGTCATGGAGGACGATGAGAATGCAAGGTTCACGTGAAGCAAAATGAGGAGCATTGTCACAAAACATTTGATCATGTATAGACCTGAAGAATAACAACTCGTATGACTGTTTCCCCGAAAGGAGTAGGGAGTATGAGAGAGAGTAGAGTAAATCATTGTTGATGTTCAGTTGGGTTGGCAATTCTTGATTTGTCCGTCCTGAGACGAAGCGCCCACAGCAGTGGCACCGTTATGTTTCAAATTAATGCATGCATGCAATTGAGTCTCCCCGGTTTTGGAGGGTCTACGGGTACCTTACCTGGCCTTACACCTGGCTGGTCTTGGCTTGAGTGGCAAGTCGACCTCATCTCGTCTTCAATGTTCACCATCATCGGCCTTTCAAACACAGGAGAGCAGGCATATTGACCGAATTAGAACAGAACAAGATTACCGAGGGCTGATGGCTGTTTGAGAAGAATGGCCGTTTGACCTATCCGTAATTACTCACATTAGCAAGGGGCTCAGACCGGCTAAAGGCCAATTCCCTGTTTCTTAGTGCTTGGGTGAGTGCTGATCCGCCAATCTGAACCTGGATCTGGTGAAGAAAAGCCTAGGAGGTTTAGAGGGGAAGAGCACAAGTCGCGCATGGCGCGACGATAAGAGAGGCCAAATGACTGATGTACTTCGTACTGGGAAAGTGACTGATTACGAGCACTGCCAGCAAGGTCGCTGATAACTATTGCAATAAGAGGAAAAGACTACCTACGTATTACCAATGCTACTAGTAGTCGGTTCTGTACTAGTCATCACTGCGAACTGTATGCAGCTGTGGCATCCACCCATGATAAGATTGCATCTCGCATGTACCTACATGTTGTAGGTACTAATTATCTGCAGTAGATTGGCGCAACCTGGAAACCACTGCATCTTTCGCATCAAATCAGATTGGAACATCATAGGAGTCGCTCAAAACACGCTCAAGTCAGGTATCACTCGGTGGTTTAACAGATAAAGTTCAGATGTGCTTTTCTTCCTCAACCTGCTGCTGGTACCCATCGGCAACCGCAAAATAGCAATCATTGAGTTGTATGTGGGGAGACTCTTCAACTCGGCATCTATATCCTTGTATTGTAACAAAGGCAGAGTCCTTTTGTAAATCTAAATCTGCTTTCAACTACATCCTATCTACCTACCCAACTCCAAGTTGGATTTTTCCTTCCTCCTCTTTCTTCTTTTCCTGTTCCTTCTCTTTCGCTCCAACATCGCCTCGCTTACGCCTCAGCTTCAGATCACGAATGTACTAACCACTTCAACATCGTTGATACTACGACATTACATTACGAACACGGCAGGCAGCAGCACTTCTTACCATCGTGAAAGTCGTCAAGTTTGCGACTGCCTAACTTGACGCGCACGCACAAACTCGATTTATTCAGATATCAACTGTTGGTCTCGAATTCAGCACCTGTCGCTCCTCAGCCAGCAATACCTTGATTGCCTCCTGGCAGCGGCCGATTGACGACTTCATCGCAAGTAGCCACACGAACCTGACACCCATCCGTACACCCAATAGAGGTACGAGTGGGCCTCTTCGGTTGGCTCAGCGCCAGATGACGGGCCTCCCCTGTCCTGTCCCGACCTGAGCCCCGCGCTACCACTTTTCGTACCAGCGCCATCCTGCTTGTTGACTACAGCACCTCGCTGTCACAGTGTCACGGTACCGCCTGTCGTTGTGCGCACCCAGCGTGCGCTCGTCACTCCAGTCCGTCTTAAAAAGATCCCGACAGCTCCAGCCACTCAATCTGCCCGCGCGACTGTATTTGTTTCTCGTTCCTTAACCCTCGTCGCCCTCTTGACATAGTTTGACGATGGGTCTCGTCAGCAGCAAGCCCGAGGAGGGCCCTGCTCTATACCTGAGAGACCAGAATCGATGTACGTTGTCCAGCCTTTCCCCGCCTTTCACTTGGTTCTCAATGGAGTCCTTGAGGTTGTGGTCCCTTACTCTAACTGACCGACTCTATTCTACAGTGAGCATATCGTCTTTGGTTGTCACAAACCCACGGAAGCGCACCTCTATAAACGTTACTCCCAATGGGTATCCTGCTACCAGAATATCTGTTCAGAAACCACTCAGCGACACATCTCCTATAGAATTTGTTCAGGTAGCTTGCGCCGGTTTGAGACGTTTGTTTGCGGCTTTCCTAACCCATCACAGGATCCTGATACTTCCAACCCATCAGCAGTGCCGAACTTCCTCGTTAAACTTAGCAACGATGACGAGCTTATATTCTCCTTCACATTCGTTATGCGTCAAGCACACCTCGCGCAAGCGGCCTTAACGTCTGATGCAGCATCCACCCCGATCGATACTAGTATATCAGGCCTTACATATGTCTACGCCTCAAACCTCAAAGAAGTCGAGAACCTCGTGACTCGGGAGTTTCACGCGGATCCAAATCTTCACAGGAATGCCAATGTAGCTTTGGTCGGCGATTACTCTACAGGGGGAAGCCCATCAGTATCATTCGAATGGACCTGGAAATGGAAACCTCCCAAGCCCGCAGAAGATAAGGGCGGTGGCTGGAGAAATTCGTGCAGTGTACTTTACTGTTCCTTTCTTGTCCCGTGTTATATATTTGCTAATCCGGGCACAGTTTGTTGAGTATGATCCTCGAGCTCACCGACTGCACACCTTAGCCAGCTTCTCCTACTTCGTTGCAGGTACTAACACTCGAGATAACCTTTCTCTATTACATACTCATACCTTTTCAGGCACTCCTGCGTCTTTAAGCCACCCGAATTCGCCATCGCCTCCGTTCCTGTTGGCATCTCCGCCTAAAATTCGGGTTGCCTCGTCCCAGTCGGTTGATTCCCGCATGACCGTTCCTGACATGCTTGACGAGCCCGTATCGCCCCTTGTTCCCACAGCCGAAATCCCTCTCACGCCGGGACTCCCCCATTTCCAAGAAACGGTCAAGGTGGATGTAGCTTGTCCCAAGCCAGGCGAAGAATCCATGGTTAGCGATGACGGCCCTGTTTTTCGGGCCACCCTCAAAGCTCTAGAGCAAAAGACAGGCAACATGCGCACGCAGATGAAGAAGGTCTTGAAGAAGGCAGAACACGCGCACTCTTGTCAAATCGAAGCTAACGACGCTTTTCTTGCTTTCGTGGATGCCTTGCGAGAGGCTGCAGCAACCAACGCCAACGCTGTTCAGCCTGCACTGGAACACTACTTCGATAGGATTGCCCGAGAAATTCTATCGTATGAACGACAAAATACATACAACCTCCAAAAGATTATCATCGAGCCTGTTACCAAACTGTACCAGGTCGATATTAAACAGGCCGAGTCGAAGAAACGGGACTTTGAAGAGGAAAGCAAAGATTATTATGCATACGTATCGCGCTATTTGGGACAGCGTCAGGATTCGGTTAAGGCTAAGAAACTTGCGGAGGCGGATTCTAAGTACCAAAACAAGCGGCGCAACTTCGAACTTAAACGATTTGACTATTCCAGTTTCATGCAAGACCTTCACGGCGGTCGTAAAGAGCAAGAGGTTCTATCTCATCTCACGAGGTTCGCAGCTTCGCAAACAGGAGGGTTTATGGCTACTGCGAAGAAGATTGAGGTTCTGCTACCACAACTAGAGGCATTGTCTAATGAGGTTCAGGAGGCCGACAAGGAATACCAATATCAGAGACGCGAGCGCGAGGAGAAGCGACGTCTTCTCGAGAAAAGTAACACACCATACAAAGAACCCGAACAAGGCAATACCACAAGCAACATGCCTGTTGTCTACTCCAGTAATGGCAATACGGGAAACACCTCGGATTCTGATTTGGGTCGCGCCGATAGCACCGGCTCCCAACTACATGTTGGGTCACCAGGCGTGCCTTCTGGAGTGGAGCTGTCCAGATCCCCTGGCAGTCTTGGCCAAACGATGCTTGGAAGCCCTGCTGCAACATCCAAATTCAAGGGCATTCGCGATCTTGAAGAGCGAGATAGCACTGCATCGGCTGTTACTCATCGCAAGGAAGGACTTTTGTGGGCACTCAATAGACCGGGAGGACATGTTGACCCTCGTAATTTGAACAAACAGGGTTGGCACAAGTGAGACTCGCCACCAGTCTTATGGCAAGTTTTGACTAACATGGTTATAGGTTCTGGATCGTGCTAGATCAGGGTAAGCTATCTGAATACAGTAACTGGAAACAAAGACTCGACCTCCACATGGATCCGATCGACCTTCGGATGGCATCAGTCCGCGAAGCTCGCAATGCAGAACGACGATTCTGTTTCGAGGTCATTACCCCCAGTTTCAAGCGAGTGTACCAGGCGACGTCTGAGGAGGACATGAACAGTTGGATCATGGCCATCAACAACGCGTTACAGAGTGCGATGGAGGGACGCAGCTACCAAGGGAAACCCACGTCATCCAATGGCGACTCCTCTATCAGAAGAGACATCGGTTCTGTCCTCACAGGCAAAACCCAGTCACTGAGTCATGGTAGCCATCATAGCGCCGCCAACACTGGTATACCCAGTCGTAGGATAACGGTTGGCGCACGGCCAAGTGCAATCAGGACTTCGAGCTCAGGATATGACGAAAACCCTGATCGAATACTTCAACTAGTACGGGACAACGATCAAGGGAACCTGTGGTGTGCCGACTGCGGGTCTGGATCCAAGGTTGAGTGGGTATCTATCAACTTGGGCATTATCCTTTGCATCGAATGCAGTGGCATTCACCGGTCGCTCGGTACCCACATCAGTAAAGTACGGTCTTTGACGCTAGACATCAAGTCTTTTACTATTGATATTGTCGAACTTTTGCTATTGATTGGGAATCGAGTATCGAACATGATTTGGGAGTCGAAGCTTGACCATTCCTTGAAGCCGACTGGCCAGGCAAGCCGCGAACAACGTCTTCGATTTATAACATCAAAGTATGTGGATCGATTGTTTGTTGAGCCAATCTCACCAACTCTGTCGAGATATGGCACTGCGGATGAGACGTTACTGGCGGGTATTAAGAAGAACGAGATACAGCAGGTGCTCTATGCGTTGGCGCTTAAGGCCAATCCAAATACTGTTGACAAGATGAGGGGCACACATGCTGTATGGCTTGCTCTGGCTGCAGCAGACCCAGCAGCACCGTCACCTACTCCCTCTCACGCAGCATCTGAATCAGATGGGAAAAGTGTACCATTTCCTGTGGCTGAGTTACTGGTCCAAAATGGAGCTGAGATTCCTCCTACCATGCCGGCATTCCCCCTAGGCCATCACGCTCAGATCTATGTGGAACAGAAGCGCGGGCGTTCATTAATCGGAGGATCAATTGATTTAGTACCCTCGCTGCCGGGCAACATGAGCTCTGCTGAGAGGCTTCAACGGGAGAAAGAGGCCCGCCTCCAGAAGCGAGTGAGCACAGGTGGCAGGCTGGCCAAATCTCCGATCCCGGAGAGATAGGAATCCAGATCCTAGGAACGACTGGCAGGCCTGGGTTCCTGTTACTATCTGTATAATCTCTCCAGGTCGCGCAAGCTGGATAGAACATGATTTCCCTTTCGGTATGGGTTGGTTTAACGAACAACGAGTTCTTTTTGATAATGAAGTGTGGCAGGCATTTTGAAGAAGATATGGCTGGCGCAATGGCGTTTACTAGCATTAGCAACTGCTTTCTCCTTAGTATGAAGTTGAGAAAGCCAGCCCGGGGACTCAGGAATTCAGGAGGTAACGGGAAAGAGAAGAAGGATACGGATATGTCTTATTTTGGATGACTCGAGAAAGAAGAGAGCGGTACATACGACCTCTAGAACATAGTGGCGGATATGCTAGGTTATTGGGTATTGACAGATGTCTGTTGATTGCCTTAGCACTGCTTAATATGTAGGGAGAAGTAGACTTAGGTAGTCAAGATATCGAATAATTATAATGCGGAGTTGAAGGCCTAATTCTTTCTTAAAAAATACTATCATTTATTTATCTATGGCTCAAGTATACATCATCAATAGTTGGAAGAGCATTCTGCACGGGAGTGTGTGCACAAATTTGTAGTTGTTTACATCGAGCTTTTCCAATACATATTGAGCGTCTATTAGACTATCAGATGCTGTGAAGGTCGAGTCTCGCCTTGACGCGCGTGACAGACGAGAAAATGGGTGTGGGCATGCGAACGCCTCATACCGGCGAGTAATGTGACTCAATACCAGCGGATGACTATATTGGGGAGTACGATTGGTGCATAGGGGTTTTCTGATGGGATGGGAGAAGACATTATGTATATAAAGAACCAATATCTCAAATCATCTGAGAGGTGAGCGTGGGCTCATATCTCGATCGTGGACACCCAGGCATCATATACTATTCCCTGGCAGTGAACTTGTTGGCTTATGCCATTTCGGCTTCGATGAGATCCACTTGCAAGGCAGAGGATCTGCTGCAATTGTAGCTGCGGCTGTGCATTAACTAACAGCCAGTCCAGGAGACTAGACTTGAGCGGTAGAAAGGTTTGACCCGACTGGACGTTCGAAGCGATGATCAATCCATACTTCACCCCACTGGAACGCTCAGTGAGATCCATTAAAACGGTAGTGACCCACAATTTTTGCAGGTGAGATACAATGCTGTCATGGACGATTTCACGAGGCGAATGCTAGGCTTGGAGTGTGCGTGACTTCCTCGTGTGCACAGTCCGAGTGGATTTCAATACAAAATTAAAACCATTCGCATTGCCATTATTTCCCATTTTCCAGTATTAGGGCCCTTGCCGACCTAAGACTGTGACTCGACTCGACTCATTCTTTGGGGGCCTGACTTAAAGTGGCTTAGATCGGATCGAATCCAAAGGTACCAATTCCAGGCAGTTGTCGCACTCAGGTACCTTAGTGGCTGCCAGGTCTCATTAGGTTAGCTTCCAGGCTCCCTCCACAATCTTTCGTCAGAGAACACCACCATATCCCATAACCTTCTTGGTCCAGGCTCGATTCACGCCCTCCGCTTGTTCGCTTCAACTTCCTTCTACTCCTCCGCTTCTTTCAAGGCATCACTCCTCACTCCCGAATCCCCCGCTGAACTGCGCCCTTATACCCTTGGCTCGATAACTCCGCATCGCCTCATTGTGAACATTTTCACCCAGCTCCTTCCTCCTTGGCTTCATCTCGGCTTAGCCATAGCGATCATGGCTCCGCAACCAGAGAAAAGCCAATTGAAGCGGCAGCGCGTTAGTCCTTCCCTTACTCTTTTATCTTTGTTGAGGATACTCTCCTTTTATCCCTCCGGTGGGCAAAACTGTTTGCCTGTTCGGAACTCCTTTTGCGCCTATCGTTCCGTCTCGTGTTGCGTCGCGCCGTTACCATCTGTAACGCATTACTAACGTGCTTCTCTTATCAGGGCTCTCTTCCAGAGGGCGAAACCGAGACAAAGAAGCCTCGTCGATCCGAGCGCCCCGATACTGATCCAGACAAGACCCCTATTATCAACAAGCAACATCTTCCCTCTCCTCTCACACACCTTACCGATGAGTCCAGCGACCTCGCCAAGGAGCCCACCGCGACTCCTTTAGACAAGGAGCAGCAGAAGACAACACCTAAGAAGACCGAAGATCACCACTCCCAGGCGCTATCCTCGCCACCTCAAGATACCCAGCCACTGAGCCAATTTGTTGATCGCCACCCTGCCATCTCCGACGATATCGAAGACGAGATTCGCGAAGGTGTCTGGGGCTACCTTGTTCCACTGGATCCAAAGTATGGCGACAAACCCATCGTTTTGAAGAGACGAAGCGCATGCCCCCAAGCAGAGACTGTCGCCGATGCGGCCAAGAAGGACAACAAACACCATACTAATGACAAGAATGGCAAATCGGCTGCCACCAAAGATGAAGAAACATTTGAGAAGAAGAAGGAGAACGGCGCTTCCTCTGGTGGTTACCTGATCGGCCGTCATCCCGAGTGTGGTCAGTAACGGAACGAGTCATCTGACAGCCGAGCACTACTAACTCCCATGCAGACATTGTTGTCAACGATGGTATCGTGTCCAACCGACATTGTCTTGTTTTCACCGAGAATAAGGGCAATGATACCGTCGCAATTGTCGAAGATTTGTCGAGCAATGGAACATTCGTCAACGAAGCTATCGTGGGCCGGAACCAGCGTCGTGAGTTGGAGGAACAGGACGAGATTGCTGTCCACGGCAAGGCGCGCTTTGTCTTCCGTTATCCCCAAACTCGCCAGACAAGCGCGTTTCTTCAGCAGTACACACTTCTGGAGAAGCTCGGTAAAGGCCACTTCGCTGAGGTTTATCTGTGCGTCGAGAAGACCAGCGGTCAGCGTTACGCAGTTAAGGTCTTTACAAAACACCCTGGTACGGAAGATCGCTCCAAGACAGAGGGCTTACAGCAAGAGATCGGTGTTTTGATGGGAGTCAGTCACCCTAATGTCCTTTGCCTCAAGGACACTTTCAACGAGCGAGACCGCGTCTATCTGGTGCTCGAACTAGCACCAGAGGGAGAGCTATTTAACTACATTGTGATGAAGCAGAAGCTGAGCGAAGACGAGTCCAGGAAGTTGTTTGTGCAGCTCTTCCAGGGTATCAAGTATTTGGTAAGTTGCCGGTGTCTTCATGCCAGGGACCCCATCAAAGCTGTGCCGATCTGACCATAATTGTTTAGCATGAGCGCAACATTGTGCACCGAGACATAAAGCCCGAGAATATCCTGCTGGTCGATAAGGACCTTCACGTAAAGCTAGCGGACTTCGGCTTGGCCAAGATCATTGGAGAAGAATCATTCACAACGACGCTATGCGGAACGCCCAGCTACGTTGCTCCTGAGATTCTCGCCGACTCCAAGCAGCGTAAGTACACCAAAGCTGTTGATGTGTGGTCTCTAGGAGTCGTGCTCTATATCTGTCTCTGCGGTTTCCCGCCGTTCTCTGATGAGCTTTACTCGCGCGACTTCCCTTTCACTCTCTCTCAACAAATCAAGACCGGTCGTTTCGATTATCCTTCACCTTATTGGGATTCTGTCGGTGACCCAGCTCGTAAGCTCTATAACATCCCAAGTATTAATATGTGTTGACTAATGTGAATCAGTTGACTTGATTGACTCGATGTTGATTGTCGACCCCGAGAAGAGATTCACCATTGATCAGTGTCTCGAGCATCCCTGGCTCACACAGAGCTCTCCCGGTGTGAACGACAGTACTGGTGGGCTTGTGGGCGGTATCGCAGGTCTAGAGGTCAACCGAAGAGCCCCTGCCCGGGAGCGAACTCTGCTGTCATCGCTCAACACCGTCGAAGTGACAGCTCACGTCGAGATTGGCAAGGACAAGAACCCTGTCAAGGTGTTTTCCAAGAACAAAGGTCGTGTCAGCAATTTCAAGAAGGAATCTGGACCTGCCTCTCAACGAGCACCAGACGAATTTATAGAGATGGGAGGTAAGGGTGACCAAGAACTATACGCAGACAATGATTCGAGCATTTACCCCATAGGTGAGAATGGCGAGAAGATCAAGGCAAGCAAGGCCGTCCGATGATCCAGGGGGCCCGGAATTTTTAGTCAAATACACGCAATTGAGGGGGTTGGGCCCCAAGACTTGGCTATGTAACGGTGTTGGGATATCAAGGATTGTTCTTGATTATTTGTTTGATGGGAATATTTCATAGACGCGGTACATTGGGGATTACATGGGGTTTTGTTTTTGTTGTGGCTTCTTTGGATAACTTATTCTTGGTTGGTTGGTTTCTTTGAGTACGTCACCTTATGTCTCATTTGGGGGTTGAAGGATATGGGTCTTTGTTAAGGGTTAGCCTGCTGCTAGGCCTTTTAGTAATTATTTTGAAGCATACCAAAAGTCCTGTGTTTTCTTTCACCTGCTCTTGCTTCTCTGTACCGTGAGATGAGCATCCGCTCGATTGTAAATTTTGCGAATCCAATTTGGCATGGGATGGAGACATGCTTAACGACCAAGATATGAAAGAATAGATACTGCATACTATATTTGAACAGCATGGAAAGTGATACTTGGGAGCTAGTACGTAGATGCACCGATGGAATGCTTTACCTTTTGCACGTGTGTTGTTCTCAAACAATGCCCCATATAAATACAGTTAAGAGTGCTCCTGGACCACAAGCCTAAACGCCAAAAATCGAAGCCAGACGGCCAACGGTGCAATTCAGTCGAGACCCTGTCCCTAAATAGTAAGAAGAGGAACAGTAAAAATATACCAATCGTCATATAAGCCGTGGGCTGTATACTGATGGCCTCTCACATCCTGTGTTAATATTGAAGTCTGTAACCGCAGCTATAGGGTAGGGTCATTCACAACTAAGCCAAGGCTTAGTATCCATAAAACCCCAACTCAAGGCTGGTGAACTGAACAACCAGGAGATAGCAGTTACATAAATTATCCAGTAATGGATTCAGTCTCAGGATCCGATGCACGAAGCCTGGAACTCTTGCGTTGAGGTCTATATTTCCGCCGCTAAGGCACGCCGCAGCCCGCTGCCAGGCTGCATATACGCCGCATAGCGGGACTACTGAAAGCGGCAGTATAGGCCAGAGCAAACGGCCGCTGGGAGATGCAGAAATTGACGCCATTGTGTGACGGCATGGTGGCATTGCCGGTCTCGGTCATGGAAGGGCCAAGTGAGGACAGTACCTTTCAGAGTCTAAACCATTGCTGTTTGATCAATTTTTTTCTACAGTTTTTAAGTGGTCCCCCTCAGGGCTGGTCTGGTGATTATTAGCGGCAACATGGCCAAAGACGCCGAGTTTCTGGCTCATATGCAGTAACACGCTGCTTTGCTTCTCAAGGCCGAGCGAGTGACAAGACGGTTGGCAGCCGAGAACGGACTATTGTACGTAAAAGTTTTTCTTGAATCAAGGTACTAGGAGCGATTGTCCCACTCCGACATTCATGTACAATACCCTGATGCCGCACCTCTAAATGACCCCTGGTTTGAAATTGATGGCATCAAACGGATGACTCAGTTGACGGAAGTCGGAAGAGGCCTTTAGTCAAGCATACATACAATCAGGACTGAATTCGGCTCGTCGCGGGTTGTCTGTAATGAATGGGTACGTGGTGGATCTGAGAGTCATCTCATCATAGCCTGCAGTGGAATTTGGTGGCATCATAAATAAAACCAATTGACTCCCCTACAAGTCTCCCACGGCCATTTCTCAGTGTTGTTACATCTTCTACATACAGTAATTGACTTTCGTTAAGCAGCGGACGATCTTGACCTACTCGACCGTCTTCTCAAGTAACGACCCAAGCTCTCCAACTTCCTCGACCACCCCGCTGCTACGACCCCTCCATCCTCCATCTTTTATCCAAACACCACACCGACCATCACCACATTTCATCATGGCTCCTGCTCCCCAAAATATTTCCGGCAGCTTCTCCGCTACTTCGCCGCGCGAAGTCTCCCACAGCTGGGACCAAAATGTCGCGACTTCTCCCGTTGCCTCTTTCAGGGCTCCTAACGCAGGTATCCCCAACCGTGGCGCGCCCAAGAATCTGAAGCCTTTCAATACCAAGGATATCAAGATCCTACTCCTCGAGAACGTCAATGTTACCGGCCAGGAGATCCTCAAAGCCCAGGGCTACCAGGTAGAGGCGCTCAAGACCTCTCTTCCTGAGGACCAGCTCATTGAGAAGATTCGGTATGTTCGCAAAATGTCCCGCCATTGCTCAGTCCTTTTTTCCCTGCCAAGTTGTACCCCTCTATCGTCAGCCTCACACTCTAGCGCATATGCTAATGAATATTGAACAGTGACGTCCAGGTCATCGGTATCCGCTCCAAGACAAAGCTCACAGAGAAGGTCCTCCGCGAGGCCACAAATCTCCTCGTCATCGGCTGTTTCTGTATCGGTACCAACCAGGTCGACCTCGAATTCGCTGCCAAGAATGGTATCGCTGTCTTCAACTCCCCCTTCGCCAACTCGCGCAGTGTCGCCGAGCTCGTCATTGCCGAGATTATCACCCTTGCCCGCCAGCTCGGCGACCGATCCAATGAGATGCACCGTGGTACATGGAACAAAGTCAGCTCCAAGTGCTGGGAGATTCGAGGCAAGACTCTAGGTATTGTTGGCTACGGTCACATTGGTTCTCAACTCTCTGTCCTGGCTGAGGCTATGGGCATGAGAGTTATCTATTTTGATGTGGTTACTCTGATGGCTCTTGGTACTGCCAGCCAGGTCCCTACTATGGAAAAGCTTCTGGGCGAGGCTGACTTCATCACTCTCCACGTCCCCGACCTTCCTGAGACACGTAACCTGATCTCCACTGCTCAATTCGACCAGATGAAGACTGGCGCCTACCTGATCAACGCCAGCCGTGGCAGTGTTGTCGATATTCCTGCTCTTATCAAGGCTAGCCGTTCCGGCAAGGTCGCTGGTGCTGCTCTCGATGTCTTTCCTGCAGAGCCCGCCGCCAATGGTGACTACTTCACCAACGACCTCAATGTCTGGGGAGAGGATCTGCGAAGCCTGAAGAACCTTATTTTGACTCCTCACATCGGTGGAAGCACCGAAGAGGCGCAGCGTGCTATTGGTATCGAGGGTAAGTACAGATATGTCAAGATTTAGTGTCTGATTCATAGCTGACAGCCGCATAGTCAGCGAGGCCTTGGTGCGCTACATCAACCAGGGTATTACCTTGGGCAGCGTCAACATTCCCGAGGTCCAGCTGCGTTCGCTTACTTCGGATGAGCCTGACACTGCTCGTGTAAGTCTATACCCAAAAAGCTGATAAAGATGAGCTTTGCATGCTAACTGGAGGTCATAGGTCATCTTCATTCACCGAAACGTTCCCGGTGTGCTCCGAAAGGTCAACGAAATCCTCGGCGACCACAATGTCGACAAGCAGATTTCCGACAGCAGAGGTGATAGTGCCTACCTCATGGCTGATATCAGCAGCATCAAGTACGAGCAGATTAAGGATATCTATGATAGCCTGGAGACTCTTAGCGGTAAGTCGAATCAAGACAAAGAAGCTGCGCAACAAAGGCTGACGATTAACGCACAGCTCGCATCATGACCCGCATTCTGTACTAAGCAAGGAGGCATGGGCCGTTTAGTGGTTATGAGGTTCAACCCTTACTGGTAAAAAGAAACGTAATGCGACCAACAATGCCCGGGATGTAAATGTACAGAAATGGGAATAAAGGGGGCGGCCTGCCTGCTTTGATCTGGCCCTGATCCAGACCCGAGTGACGCATTGATGCATTGCTTGTGTTGAACGAGGGCATATGCAATTCAAGACCTCTTGACCCGACTTGACGATCGTGGCTGGATGAGGTTTTGCTGAAGAGATGGAATCGCCAGGCTCGCCCATACCTAAGTGAGGATGAAAAGGGGGCTGGACTTTGCGGCTGGTGCTTTGACAAAGTCGCAAACCGACCAGTTGAGCTGGTTGGTAGCACTTATGGTATGGATTGTTATGGCATGGATAGATTCATCGGACAGAAACATCTTAGCTTCAACGCAGCTCACATAGATTACCAAAATAGGACCAATCCGGAACGAACTGAGATAGGAAACAGAAGGATTCATCACCTTGATGTGCAAGCCGCAATCCACAGGCCTGCGTAAGGCCTGCGTAAGGCCTGAGATAAGCATACATAGAGTTACTGATGATGGCTAGCGTAAGACACAGAGGCGGTCGATGTGAAACAATAAAAAAGTAGCTTACCGAAACGCAACACCCTCTAAGCTACTGACTGAAGCTTTCTAGCCTTCGGATCTGTCCTTCAATGCCAGCCTTGGCCTCTTGGGGCAATGGTGGAGATAGATTGGTCATGGACAAGGTAGGGTTCAACCGTTCCCCAGTAATTTAGAATTGGTATCCAGGCATCCCCTATATGAAGGAGGAGTCCTGTCAATCAATGTCACCATCGAGTTTCAGCCTCCAGATTGCCCCATGAGAATATTGGTTTATTGCGACAGCTGGTCGTCATGAACAATGCAGTTATTCGCTGCCAATTTGGACTGTGTTTACAACTGTATTGTGTACTTTGACTGTAGATACTGTATGGAAGTTGCCAACTCACAAAAGTCGGGCCCAATGCTCGTCTTCATACCTAGGTAGGTAGTCACTTCCAGTCGGTGAAGTTATAAATGGACAGTGCGATTTCGATCTCCGAACGTTTGATCGTCAATGCTAATAAGGGGCCTGCACCAGAGCACATTTTGAGCATTAACTTCAAAGGACCCCAATGCCGCTTTGAAATAAGTCTGTACGTATGCGCATAATATTCCGCTCACAACAAAATAATGTTTTCTGTTCAATTTCGTGATGGCATCAGTACAGTGCAATGTCGCCTCTGTTGACTCTGCATAGCAAAATGTATCTGTCGGTCTCGCTTGTGCTCACCCCAGATCCAAGGAAGAGACGAGACAAGGGCCAAAGACAAGACGCGAACGGGTCGGCCCCTCATTGGCTAGGTGGAGTGGCCTAGGTCGAGAGCCCCTAATTGTTCTGAAGCCAGCCAGGAGCTTCCAGGTTCAGGAACTAGAGGCTGGTCAAGTATGTAGGCTATGAGGTATTTTAAATAGCTGAGATCGGTATCTTTTTGGTGAAAGCTTGGCATGAGGAATACTCGTGGCTGAACCCCTGGGTACTGAATCCTCTAACAATTCAGTGCCCCGCCCCCCTGTTCCTCAACTCCTCCAACGTGCCCCGTGCGGCTGTAGTATGGCAGTATCCGTCCGGCCCTTTGAATCAGGAGCAAAACGCGTGCTGGCATCACCGCATCCATAACTTTTTGCCTCTTCAAGGTCTTTCTTTCGCCTTGCCTTTGCCCTTTGCGATTTAATACCACTCGACCTCTTTCTCGGCGAGTCTTTTGTGTCCTGTGTGGAAAGAGAGAAAGGGTTTAGAAAGCTCATTCTCCCGCTCTTTCAGGGTCCGTTCTTGGGGATTACGGGGCACCGGTGTACCCTCAAAAGTTCGACCTACGATTTGCGCATAGCGTCAAGCAACCATCCGACCACAAACACCAACTTGTTTGTGGGCTACTTATATCGAATAACGCCTCTCTACGTTTATTATAGACGATTTATAACGACCATCTCCTTCTCCGGCAGGCCGTCTTGTATCTAAACCAGCTGTTGGCGAATGTATGCATCCCACCGCTCTACCGCCATTCAGCCCCTTGGTACCGCCATCGCCGATACACTTCCGACATAGTCGTCTTCATCTTTCGTCCTAATACATACCGGCCTTGCGCCCGGTTTTATCGCCACCATGGCATCGGCCTACGAGGTTGGCACAAGAGCATGGCAGCCAGATACGGCAGAAGGTTGGGTGTCCTCGGAACTTATCAACAAGACTGTTGAGGGCTCCAAGGTCAAGCTGACCTTCCAACTTGAAAATGGCGAGGTAAGTTGCCATTGTCCCCTTGTTCAATGATGCCATTGGCATCTGTCGTTTACGATGTTGTACTCACCGTGTTCTCCTGCTAGACCAAAGATATCGAGGTGTCTGCGGAGGCCCTCCAGACCGGTAACGATCCGTCTCTGCCGCCTCTGATGAACCCGACAATGCTCGAAGCCAGCGACGATCTTACAAACCTGTCTCATCTTAACGAACCTGCTGGTATGTCCGACGTGAAAATACCATCTGCTTGTTGGAAATACCCCAGCTGACGCTGATAACTTGCAGTTCTGCAGGCAATTCGACTCCGATACTTGCAAAAGGAGATATATACTTACAGTGGTATCGTCCTTATTGCTACAAACCCGTTTGCTCGAGTCGATTCCCTCTATGTCCCAGGCATGGTTCAGGTTTATGCTGGAAGGCAGCGAGCGACACAAGCCCCTCATTTGTTTGCCATTGCTGAGGAGGCATTCATGTGAGATCAAGTCTCCACGATCTTGGTTTACTTCCTACTGACTTCGTCACAGGGACATGCTTCGCGACAAGAAGAACCAGACTGTCGTGGTTTCCGGAGAGTCTGGTGCTGGTAAAACCGTCAGCGCCAAATACATTATGCGATATTTTGCGACCAGAGAGTCACCCGACAACCCTGGTGGGCGCTCCAAGCGTGGCTCCGAGTCCATGAGCGAGACGGAAGAGCAAATCCTTGCGACAAACCCTATCATGGAAGCGTTCGGTAACGCCAAGACGACTCGAAACGATAACTCGTCACGATTCGGAAAGTACATCGAGATCATGTTTGACGAGCACACAAATATTATCGGCGCTAAGATTAGAACCTATCTCCTCGAACGCTCTCGATTGGTATTTCAGCCGCTCAAGGAGCGAAACTACCATATTTTTTACCAACTTATTGCTGGTGCCTCCGACAAGCAGCGGGAGGAGCTCAGCCTCCTACCTATTGAGGAGTTTGAATACTTGAATCAAGGAAACTGCCCTACAATCGATGGTGTGGATGACAAGGCTGAGTTCGAGGCGACCAAGAAGTCGCTGTCAACTATTGGTGTTACGGATGACCAGCAATCTAGTATCTTTAAGTTGTTGGCCAGTCTTCTGCATCTCGGAAACGTCAAGATTACTGCATCACGCAACGACAGTGTCTTGGCTCCGAACGAGCCTTCTTTGGAGCGTGCTTGTGACATTCTTGGTATCAAGGCCGAGGAGTTTGCCAGGTGGATTGTTAAGAAGCAGCTCGTTACTCGTGGTGAGAAGATCACCTCGAACCTTAGTCAAGCACAGGCCATTGTTGTTCGAGATTCCGTCGCCAAGTTCATTTACTCAAGTCTCTTCGACTGGCTTGTCGATATCATCAACCACAGTTTGGCTGCTGAAGAGGTTTTGAGCCGGGTCACTTCGTTCATTGGCGTTTTGGATATTTATGGTTTCGAACATTTTGCCAAGAACTCTTTCGAGCAGTTCTGTATCAACTACGCCAACGAGAAACTTCAACAGGAGTTTAACCAGCACGTTTTCAAGCTGGAACAGGAAGAGTACCTGAGGGAACAGATCGATTGGACATTCATCGACTTCTCCGACAACCAGCCTTGTATCGACTTGATCGAGGGCCGTATGGGTATCCTGTCTCTGCTTGATGAAGAATCTCGTCTCCCCATGGGATCGGATGAGCAGTTTGTCACCAAACTTCATCACAACTTCACTCCAGACAAGCACAAATTCTACAAGAAGCCTAGGTTCGGCAAGTCAGCTTTCACTGTTTGCCATTATGCCATCGACGTCACCTACGAATCTGAGGGCTTTATTGAGAAGAACCGAGACACTGTGCCTGACGAGCACATGGCTGTCCTCCGTGCCACAAGTAACGAGTTCCTCAAGACGGTTCTGGACGCTGCCACCGCTGTACGAGAAAAGGATGCCGCCTCGTCCTCCTCCAACGCCGTTAAGCCCGCTGCTGGTAGAAAGATCGGCGTGGCCGTTAACAGGAAGCCCACACTGGGAGGCATCTTTAGGTCTTCACTTATTGAGCTCATGAGCACCATCAACAACACCGATGTTCACTATATCCGATGTATCAAGCCCAACGAGGCCAAGGAAGCCTGGAAGTTTGAGGGACCTATGGTTCTTAGTCAGCTCCGTGCTTGTGGTGTTCTTGAGACGGTC
Organism: Fusarium graminum; assembly: GCA_013266165.1. Lineage (NCBI taxonomy): Eukaryota > Fungi > Ascomycota > Sordariomycetes > Hypocreales > Nectriaceae > Fusarium > Fusarium graminum. The sequence continues at coordinate 25,040 of JAAGWP010000406.1, forward strand.
CGCATTAGTTGTGCTGGTTACCCTACTCGTTGGACATACGAAGAGTTTGCCCTTCGTTACTACATGTTGGTGACGTCTGATCAATGGACTTCAGAAATTCGTGAGATGGCCGATGCGATCCTTAAAAAGGCACTCGGTTCAAGCAGCACTAAGGGCTTAGATAAGTACCAGCTTGGTCTCACCAAGATTTTCTTCCGGGCTGGTATGCTTGCGTTCTTGGAGAACCTCCGCACCACTAGACTCAACGACTGTGCTATCATGATCCAGAAGAATTTGAGAGCCAAGTACTACCGACGACGCTACCTCGAGGCTCGCGAGGCCATCGTCATGACACAGTCCGCCATCAGGTCTTGGAAGGCTAGAAAACAGGTCCAGGAGCTTCGTACTATTCGGGCTGCGATCACCATCCAGCGTGTCTGGAAGGGTTCCAAGCAGCGCAAGTCCTACATTCAGTTCAGAAAGGATATGGTCCTTTTCGAGTCCATCGCCAAGGGATACCTCCGACGAAAGAACATCATGGAAGAACGCCTTGGTAATGCTGCTCTGAAGATCCAACGTTCTTGGCGATCGCGAAGGCAAATCAGGACCTGGAGGCAATACAGAAAGAAGATTATTTTGATTCAGAGTCTGTGGCGCGGACGGATGGCTCGAAAGGAATACAAGACGGTCCGTGAGGAAGCTCGCGACCTGAAGCAGATCTCATACAAGCTTGAAAACAAGGTTGTGGAGTTGACGCAATCTCTCGGCTCAATGAAGGAGAAGAACAAGGGTCTTGCATCCCAGGTTGAGAACTACGAGGGACAGATCAAGTCGTGGAAGAAGAGACACAACGATCTTGAAGCCCGTACCAAGGAGCTTCAGACAGAAGCCAACCAGGCCGGTATCGCGGTCGCTCGCCTGCAAGCGATGGAGGACGAGATGAAGAAGCTTCAAATCGCCTTTGATGAGTCAACAGCCAACATTAAGAGAATGCAGGAAGAGGAGAGAGAACTCCGAGAGTCTCTGCGAACCACAAACACCGAGTTGGAGACAGCAAGGAGGTCAAGTACCCAACACGAAAAGGACAACAGCAGTCTCAGACAGGAGCTGGAGTCCCTTCGAGACGCCCTCGAGCTGGCTCGAAGGAACGCACCCGTCAATGGAGAGCTTGCCAACGGGGCAGCCCCTGTGGCTTCAGCACCGTCTGGCCTCATCAACCTCGTTGCGTCCAAGAAGCCTAAACGCCGCAGTGCTGGAGCTGAGCCGCGAGACCTTGATCGCTTCAGTGGTACTTACAACCCTCGACCCGTTTCAATGGCTGTTACTAGCACGGCACATCGTCAGAACCTCTCTGGCTCAACCTTCCTTCCTGGCGTCGACAATATCGAAATGGAACTCGAGACCCTCCTCGCGGACGAGGATGGTCTTAACGAGGAGGTGACCATGGGACTCATCCGAAACCTCAAGATCCCCTCGCCCAGCACTACTCCACCACCATCAGACAAAGAGGTGTTGTTCCCTTCATACCTTATCAACTTGGTCACGTCCGAGATGTGGAATAATGGTTTCGTGAAGGAATCAGAGCGCTTCTTGGCCAATGTGATGCAGTCCATCCAGCAGGAGGTTATGCAGCACGATGGTGATGAGGCCATCAACCCCGGCTCTTTCTGGCTTTCAAACGTGCACGAGATGTTATCCTTCGTGTTCCTTGCTGAGGACTGGTACGAGGCTCAAAAGTCTGACAATTACGAGTACGACCGACTTTTGGAGATCGTCAAGCACGACCTCGAGAGTTTGGAGTTCAACATTTACCATACATGGATGAAGGTGTTGAAGAAGAAATTGCAAAAGATGATCATTCCCGCCATCATTGAGTCCCAATCTCTTCCTGGTTTTGTTACCAACGAAAGCAGCCGATTCCTGGGCAAGCTTCTCCAGTCGAACTCGACCCCCGCTTATAGCATGGACAACCTGCTCAGCCTGCTGAACAGCGTCTTCCGTGCGATGAAGGCGTACTACTTGGAGGACTCCATCATTACACAGACCATCACTGAACTTCTGAAACTGGTGGGTGTGACAGCATTTAACGACCTGCTCATGAGAAGAAATTTCTTGTCTTGGAAGCGTGGTCTCCAGATCAACTACAACATCACCCGTATCGAGGAATGGTGTAAGAGCCATGATATGCCTGAAGGCACGCTCCAGTTGGAGCATCTAATGGTAAGTTCGATCCAGGCAGTATCTACACGATCAATGCTAATAATCTCATAGCAAGCAACCAAGCTTCTTCAACTCAAGAAGGCCACCCTGAATGACATAGAAATCATCCAGGATATCTGCTGGATGTAAGTGCTGCTGCAATTCTGTGGCTCAGACTCTTTACTGACAATTTGCAGGCTATCACCCAACCAGATCCAGAAGCTACTCAACCAATATCTGGTTGCCGACTACGAGCAGCCTATCAATGGTGAAATCATGAAGGCGGTTGCTTCTCGTGTGACTGAGAAGAGCGATGTACTTCTCCTTCAAGCCGTCGATATGGACGATAGCGGCCCTTACGAGATTGCCGAGCCCCGAGTCATCACAGCGCTTGAGACTTATACACCCTCTTGTAAGTCAAGTCGAAGGAATTATATCATTCGTGCAGGAGACTAACTTTACCTTCAGGGCTTCAAACCCCTCGTCTGAAGAGGCTTGCCGAAATTGTCTCGGCACAGGCTATCGCCCAGCAGGAGAAATTCGACTACACTGATGGTGAAGACTACGAAGACGGCCATAACGAGCTCCCTGGCGTTGACGAGGTGGAAGTAGAACAGTAGGAGATAATGAATGGTTCAGGCATTTCGAACGCACATAACGAATAGAGGCCGCATTTTCAGGGTGTTTGATGTCGGATTTTTGTAATGGCGGCGTGTAACTGAAACAGATCTGGGGCTATCCTCCTTGTATCTGGACGGCATTATGTATATAGAGCGAGAAAAGGTCTCCACTCCGCGAGTCGGCGAGGGTGGTTTTGCTCGACTCTAGCTTTGATAGATGAGATACGGCTGTGTTGGAGAGTTTGAGAGACGGGAGTACGAAGCGATATCGTGGTTATTTGTTCATCTGATTGTGCCAACTCGAAATCTGGGGACTGTTTAATGATGTGAAAGTGGCAGCGAATATGCAGCTACTGAGTTTTTGTACCCCTTTAGTTACATATCTCACCCGTGCATAGCTGCAGTTCTGGAGGATACCTGAACTCAAGAGCCTCTCAATCTCTGCAATCATACATCAAGACGAATAAGCTGCCACAATGACCGCTAGAAGATCGCCCAATATTATTATTACAGGCACACCTGGTGTCGGGAAGACCACTCATTGTGAGAGTCTTGCTGAAAGAACTGGACTGCGCCACCTCTCAGTGAACCAAGTTGTGAAGGACAAGGAATGCCATGAGGGATACAGCGATGAGTTTCACAGCTTGATGGTGGATGAAGACAAGGTAAGTCGCTCTCCTTTTGATTAACGAGTTTTGTACATGGGTTTTGTCCCCAAGCGATGAAAGACACAAGCTAATGTTTTACAGTTGCTTGATGCTATTGAGGACGATGTCAAGGCTGGTGGATGTATCATCGACTGGCACGCCTGTGACCTTTTCCCTGAAAGCTGGATCGATTTGGTTGTGGTTCTACGTGTCGATTCTTCAACGCACTACGATCGTCTTGCTGCAAGGTATGTATCCTCGTCATGAATACTCTCAACCGTTGGTTTTGAGCAAGAGCATGGACGTTGACTAATCTTTCATGGTTACAGAAATTACCCTGAGTCTAAACTCCAAGAGAACATCGATTCTGAAATCATGGAGGTTCTTCTACAAGAAGCTCACGAAGCATTTGCGCAGGAGATTGTTATTGAGTTAACAAGCAACACATCAGATGAGATGGATACGAATGTTGATCGCCTGGTTGGCTGGATTGATCAGTGGAAGAAGGACAACAGCGATGAATAGATGGCAGCCAAGGTAAAGGGAAAGACCTGGCTTCGCTTATAAGTCCATACTACAAAGGGGTTTGGATTTTGGGTGCTGGCAAGGACGGAGTATTCTGAAGAGTGGATTGGGCTGGTGAAAATAGATTTTTAGAGGCAAACTTAAGGCGGGCTACGAATTAACATAATCGTTCTACTGGAGAACTCATACCGGTCAAATGCATATTTTTCTGTATGGCCACAATCGCAGTGGGGCGTGGCCTACCTCGTTGTTGTTCAGCTTGACCATCTTCAGCTGCTATCTCTTTTTGACTATCATAGCCCCTCCGAGTCATTTTCACAAAACTCGTCCCATCGCCCATCTATAAGCTCCAGCAGTCAAAATCGTTACAAAACAGTAAATATGGCGGCACACAAAGTCAACTTTATCACAGGCAACGCCAACAAGTTGAGTGAGGTCAAGGCCATTCTCGAGCCTGGAATTGAGGTCCTCAGCCAGCCTGTGGACCTTGAGGAAGTCCAGGGCACCCTTGAGGAGGTTACAGAGTCCAAGTGCCGCAAAGCTGCAGATCTGGTATTTAACTATCTTTTTACAAATGCCTAGGGAACGAAAGTTATCTAATAAGATAAATGTGCAGGTGAAAGGCCCGGTTCTGGTCGAAGATACAGCACTTTGCTTCAATGCTCTCAGCGGTCTTCCCGGAGCGTACATGTAGGTCGAAGCAGCTATTGGTAGCTTCATGAAGAGTGACGGTGCTGATGATTGTGAAGCAAGTGGTTCATGGCTTCGATCGGCCATCAGGGCCTGAACAACCTGCTGGCTGCTTACACTGACAAGTCTGCTGAAGCCGTCTGCACTTTTGGCTACTGTGCTGGACCTGGCGAGGAGGTTATTCTCTTCCAGGGTCGTTGCCCGGTATTGATTCCTTGATTTTCTCCCCCTCTGACTGCGCTGACACGCGATGCAGGGCAAGATTGTACCTCCTAGAGGACCCCCTGCCTTTGGTATGTGTTGAGGAGCGTATACGGAGGAAACAAGCTAATAAGCTGACAGGATGGGATGCTATTTTCGAACACGAGGGCCAAACGTATGTGAAATGATCTTGATCTGAAGGCTATTCCTGGCTAACTTCTCTCACAGATTCGCCGAGATGGACAAGGCTGAGAAGAACAAGATCTCTCACCGTGGTCGAGCGCTAGACAAACTTCAAGCCTGGTTCAAGGAGCAACAGTAAGCCAGCATCAGGTCGTATCAGGGTCCAGAGGCGTACTTCGTAAGGCTACGAGTCTTCTAAGTATTGATCAAGTGATGGATGCAGGGGCAGGATGGCTTACTAGAGCACTTCATACTGGTTGTACTTGCGAAAGTAGTGCGAGCCACGGCGGTATGGTTGCAATAGACTATCAATCGAGGAGGACTTGTGGCGAACCTCTTTACCGATGAGGTTTCGGATCTTGGAAGAATCGCGAAAGCTGGGATCGAATACCAGGAGGTTCGCATGGCCATCCATTTGCTTTTCATACCCAACAATCGTCAAAGAGTGTCCTATGACAATGTCAGTATCTGGCCCTGAATGGAGATGGGTCTACGTCTGCTACCTGGGTGCTGAAGGTATATTGGTGGCAGGCCTGTTAGATGAACTCGATCTTCCACACTGGTGATGCCTCCTTGGAAATATCCCTCCACGGCATCAAAGAGGCATTGTTTTGACTTGCCGCGTTCCTTATTCTTGAATGCTTGAACGGAACAGCTAACATTGTCAGTCCTGTTCATTCTTCCCTCTTCGTTTGGGAGGAACCTACGGTATCTCCAGGCTGAGAAAAACAGCCTGCGCCTGGTTCAAGTTAGTCAATTGAGCGCATACATATATCTGGGACCCCATACCTCTGGCGTGCCAATATACTTTCTCGTCCCTTTGACACCTCCTGTCTCTGCCCTCCCCTGTGAATTTATCCCCATATCCCAGGCGTTTTCTATTAGGTCTTGGATCTGGAATATGGAAGGAAAAGTAGATCCGAAATGTTGCGAGCCTGGGGTTTCAGCTGCGATGATGTGCGAAGTGAGCATCTGAATGTTTCGATAGCCGCAAAAACCGCCTTTATTTGTTAGACTATTAATCTTATCAAGATGCACGCAGCTCCAGAATCTAAGTACTTGCCTTCTCGCCTTAATTTGGAAATGTGCTGCACCGCGGGGTGGCATAGATAGGCGTATTGAGTTGTAGGGCTCTGTTCGAGAAGTTGGCCTAGGACAGGCAACACACCTAAAGACATTTCGTCAGTTACAGCCGACCAAGTCCATATACGTGAGATTCACCATCATGACCAACATGACCCTCATCTTGGAGAAGATCTACGAGCCACGGGGGCATCTTCCTCTCATGTGCAAACCTGCCAAGTTCGGATCTCTACATAGATGCCAGTAAGTATATGAATGAAGCCATAGGTTACAGATTCACGTACCCCTAAGCGACCTGATTTTCGGCTTCCCTCTCCATTTCTATCCCGGCTTGAGGAGCCTCTCTTGGGACTCTTGGGTACACCGGCTTCCTCTCTCTTGATCTTGTGGCGTGTGCGCTCACTGCTGCTACTGTCACGGCTATGAGTTGATCGGCTGCCATGTCCCACAAAGAGATCTTTCCAGGCCTGGATAGTGCTGACTTTCTTGCGCTTGTGCGAGCTCTCCTTGGTTGACGGCTCCGGCTTCCGAGACTCAGTCGGCCTCTGTTTAGCCGTGGGGTCTAGTTCTGGCTCTAGTTCAGGCGTTGCACCCTGTGCCTCAAGCTCGTGAAGTTCAAGGTGATAAGCTAGCTCATCGGCCTGAACAAGTTCACCGCAACCTTCCTCTGGACATGGGACAGACTCTTCTGACACGGCAAAGGGCGACCTGTCAGCGTCCGGGTGCTGGTTCTCGATGTGCTAGTCAGGGGATGGATGTCTTAGTCTCAGGTCGAGTAATCAGCGGTAAAAACATCGGTGAGGACACACTAGAATGAGTTCATATTCGCCCTGGCCTGGCTTGAAGCCGCAGAAGGGGCAAGGGTCTAAGTCGGGCATTGGAGGTGTATATCACAAGACGATATAGATTTGAGGCTGTGGCTGTGTGTGAATATGCGAAAGTAACAAGAAAGGTCAAGGGAGCAATGGAAATAACAGTGGTGTTTTCTTCATGTGTCTACGATTTTAGATGTGCAGCAGTTGTTGTGGTTGTGGTTGTGGTTGTGATAAATGGTCAATAGAAATTAAAGAACAAAGAAGTTTTGGTTGGACGCGGTGAAGGTATGAAGTAGAGTGAGGCTGTGATGGAGGATACACGTACCACCAGCTCATAGGTGCTTCCAGGGCATAGCATAGCCTGGAGAAACCAACCAACGGCTCAGGACGAGTGACGCCAAACCACCATTGACAGCCAATTTGATCCAGAGAATTCACCACCTCAGTCTTAACCTTGCCAAGCCATGGAAAACCACATGGCACAAGCATGGGCGGTGCCACACAAACACCGCGGAGCTTACGATGGCGTCCGGATTCAATACCACCTTACAGGCCCGCGTATCGGATTGATGCAGTTTTCCAGCGCCGATAGCGGGCGGGACTGTCCAGATAAAGCAAAGTTCCTGTCTTTGTCACGCAGATGCAGATGCAGATGCAGACCGCCCCTGGGAAAATATTCACAGCTAGTGAAGCATTATCAAATTGCTGGGAACCAATGACATATTGGGTTATCAAGTGACACTGACGGAGATCGATCGTCGACTTCTTCTAGAAACTGGCTGAGCGAGGTACGTACTCCGCGTCAATACCTGTCTTGACATCCTTGTATACCCGTGTAGTCAGTCATTGAACCATCATGAATCAGGACATGCACTTGCCACGAGTCAAGAGGAGAAAAACGAGAAATTTTCTAGTAGACAGAACCAAAAACACTAACCCCTTGATTCGAACCAAGTATTCTAGTTGCAAAACCGAGCAAAAATAACAAGCAAAGAGAAAAGGAGAGGGCGAGAGAGACAGTAGCAGCTGTTACTATAGGGTGCAGTACAGTACAGCTTGGTACAAACCCGACAGCAAACGTAGAAATTCAACCAAAAGAGGGCGCGTATTGATCCCGAATCACCTTGTGTCCCCTGCCCTATGATCTCGTGGAACAACAAGGTATCGCAATGACTGGACATGTGTGGACCGCCCTGCGGTCTGAATCATCCATCGTGGTTGTGGCTGTGGTCATGGTCGTAATTGTCTGGCAAATGTGTATACCTTCCAGTATCCGTAACAAAAAGTCGTCTGTCTGCAATCGACCTTACATCAGGATACAATTGCTCTTGGCTGGTGCCTCGCCAGGGTTCTGCGCCTTCTCAATCTGTCCGATCAGGAGCTCGAAAGCTTTGCCCACGTTCTCATTATATCGTGCGCTCGCCTCGGTCCAGCCGCATTGTATCTTTTCGGAAACCTTCTGCCCATCTTCGGGGGTTACCTGTCGTTGCTCGGGTCGCAAGTCGCTCTTGTTGCCGACGATCACGATGGGGACGGATTCGGTGCCCTAGCCCGAGACATTGCTGGTTAGTCATCTGCGCTCACTTGTTCGCGCGCTCGACAGCACTCACCAGATGGTTGAGGATCTTCTCACGGATGACCTGCACCATCTCGAAAGAGGGCAATGATGATACGGAGTAGACAAGCATGTAGCCATGAATACCGATAAAGTGCTTGGAGTTGAGGATGCTGTACTCATCCTGGCCCGCCGTGTCGACGATCTCGGTCGAGTAGTCTTGTCCCTTATACTTGATCATCTTGCTGAATGTGTTTTCAATCGTAGGATAATAGCTGTCGACAAAGTGGCCATCAACGAATCGGACCGCCAGAGACGACTTGCCTGACATCACATCCTGTCAGCATGTTGAAATTCTGCATCGCAAGTAGAGTCACCGTGTTCAAAAAGGCCCTACAGTTAGAAAAACTTACCGACTGAGCGGCTGCCGACAATAGCGACCTTTCTTTGCTTGGGGGAAGGCATGGTGCAACAGCGTCAAGTTGCAATCTACCAGAGAGTGAAACAAAGTTTTGGGCAGCCTGTCTTGACTGTTGGATTTCAGCTGATTGTTTCGCGCCCAAGAAAAGAATTGGTTGCACAAGAGCTGAGACTAGCAGCGGAATTGAGAAAGCAGAATGAGTGCAGTTGATGACGATGGTAATGTAGGTATGTATGATGTGTAACTCACGCCTGGAACTTCAGGTGCACGTCAGTCAAATGTACAGTAGCAAAAGCCGTCCATTCCCAGGCCCGGATCCTTCCTGAGTTCCCCCACCGGATCTC
>JAAGWP010000407.1:0-94155 GCA_013266165.1 Fusarium graminum
CAAACTTTGTTTTTAGTTTTGCGTTACAGTTGCGCCCTACCAAAGACTAGAAAGACCGGGAGGAATGAGGCAGCCAAGCCCTTTAGACATGGCTTGTCCATTGTGGCCCAGCTCTTGGCTCGGTCAATATTCCTCCACCCTCCCCCCCCATCCCTTTTTACTACGTGGTACATGGTTCGAGACGTGAAATGCATGACAGACAAAATAATCAGAACAAGTGCTAGAAGGACCCCTTTGGTTCACGGGTCCCGGTGTTTGACCTGTCTCGTCGCACAGCGTTGGCCCCTCAGCGCGAGTGCAGCCCGGTGTTTAATATGGATACTCCGTATTCTCCGTATTCTCCGTATAAGCGATCTCGCGTATTAGATAAACCAAGTTACGCGTATTACCCCATCACGACCGACTGGGCGTACAATCAATCATCTGACGATTACCGAATGCGATGATGCTAGCCTTGCATTGCTCAGTATAGCACTAGTTCGAGATTGAATTGTAAACATTGTTATTTTCTTACCACCATACTCTTTGTCGTCAGCCGGTTTCAAGATCAGGCCAATCTAAACCTCCATATATACCTACCCTATACCTAGCGCTGACTTGAGCATGCTGGCACAACACAGAACCTAATTAGACAATAGTCCCTATAAGCTGTTTGCTTGTTGTTACATGCTCTATCCTGTTAAGTTTTAAAATTCCTAAAACCGTTGTCACATATACCGAATCATGACGTTTCCTTCGGTGAACAATCAGCGTGGTCAAGGTTATGGCACCGAAAGTAAAAATACAGCATCAGAGTGTTGGATAATTTGGATTTAAATAGAGGTATCCATAGCTTGTTTCTTGAGTAAAAGCCATAAGCATGCCTCACTGATATCATCTTGTGGTATTCCAAATCAACTACTCCTACAAGCTGAGCGGTTAACGACACACCTTACCAGTCGTCCTTCGTATGTCCTAATATGTGTGCCTACAGCTAGACGCTGCTTGTTCGTTCCCAGAGATCTTTTAAGAATCCGTTCATATCCACCGAGAGCTACAAAGGTGGGATAGAGCACCCGCAATAGGATATATAGAAGAGGTAATGGTATGTCCAGTCATAGTCGACTGACTCTCAACTCATTCATTCCGGATTCCCCGCCGGATATGGCAGAACTGTACCCACAGAGGACAGAGGATAGCAATGAGACTTGAACGAGAAAGCGAGATAGTAGCAAAATACTATGAAGTGATGATGTAGCCCAACTTGATACATAATCCCCTCCATAGTCTGTGAGTAGTATAATTATGTAACTGTTACGAATCGAAACGCTCAGTAGCAAACATTCGTCCGGATTCTTGATAGGAGGTCGAAGAACGATCCATACTATAGCTTCCACATACTGTGAATGTACTGGTCGTTAGACTCAACCTACAAGTCCGTCCCTCGTTGAGTCTCTTCGACGAGTGGTGGATCCTCAATCAGGATGACAGCAAAGAGTATGCAACACAAAAAATTCTCATCTCACTCATTGTCAAAATTGTGTCACTACGTTCAACGTCCCTGTATGTGTCGAAACCGATAACCCCAAGCCTGATGGAGCCTCATACACATTAGATATGTTACACAAGAAACACCTCATCCGACCATTGAAGGACCTTGAAGCACTCCCAGTGAGCCTGTCTATACAGTCTATACAGTCTATACAGTCTATACAGACGATGGTTTCGTGCCTGTACCTACAAGAAGCATCGCCTACAAGGGCTCAAGCTAAACGTATATGTTTCCTGGCTTGGTAAAAGTTTCAAGATATCGTTCATGAACACCGTGGCCAAGAGAAGAGGCGCGGATGTGAATAATCATAGAGGTTATAAATACCCACAACACTCGCTTGCATCTCACCTCTGAGAACAAGCATCACCTACACCAAAACTTCAGTTTGGATACACTGTGACATGCGATATGAGAGTTTGAGCTGCAATAATGGGTTAATCCTTCAACAATTACAGATAAACAGACACTACTGTATGCGAGATCGCTTCCGAAAATACTAATCATTGACACTCGTTACCCGTACACGCTAAAAGCAAGACAGCAACTCCAGTTAACCAGTCCTCCATGCCAAATCGTCTTTCCAAATCCCCTTAACGCCGACCATAATATGACCATCTCATCTTCACTCGTGATCTTTCATTCCTAGTTTTTGATGTCCAAGACTTGCGTCAACACACCCTCGCTAGCTCGCCACCATCGTGCCCTCTCCTCTAGATCATCCGCGGCACCGCCAAGGGCCGCCTCCTTTCTCCTCCTCGCCTCACGCGCAGCAGACGCGCTGTTCTGGCGCTTGGTCTCGAGAGGCTGTAATTCAATGCGGAGTCTGTCGGCCTCTTTTCTCTTTCGGGGGACCTTGGCCTGCAAGGACTCCAGTTCCCGTGTGAGTTCCTGCTGTTCGAGCTTCCTTTGGTTGACAAGGTCCTGCGTTTTGGCCAGAGGTAGGTTCATGCTGGGGCTGGATCCTTCTGGAGTTTCTTGCACTTCTCGTAGCTCTTGGATCCGCATTTCCAGCTCCTCAATTTTGGTAGGCATTTCGCGCAAATTTGTCGTTTGGAGCTGCACACTCTCATACTTCTTGCTCAGCTCGACGCCCCTTTTCTCAAGATCGGTCACCATGTCCGCCACTTCTGTCTTGAGCTCCTTGAGCTGCTTCTTGGCGACGGCGTTCTCCTTCTCGAGCTCAAGGTTCTCCTCCATAGTGACAATCATGGGCGGATCACCAACAATAGCTCGGATAAATTTCTCCTTTGTGACTTGTTGCACATATGAAAAGCGCAGCTTGGCGAATAGTTCTTTGTAATGTGCAAGATCAGCCGTTAAGCTTGCAGGAGTCGGCGCGTCAAAGGCTGAATTCGACGCATCTGATGTTCGTTGTCGGGCATCTTGGGGCTTTGAGTTTGATATTGGTTCACTGAGTTTGATGATTGAGATTTCTTGTGATGACTGAAGTTTGTTCAAAGTCTCCAGAACCTTTTTTGTATCGTGCTGACTCATTATTTATCACGGTTGTGTTCAGCACAATAACGTTGTGACTTGCTTCAATGGAATGTAAATATTCGTATGTAAAGAGTTGAAGGTTGTTGATGTTTACTTGGGGACCTAATCTGGGTTAGCGCACCGATCACAGGCGGTGAGTAATGGCAGATGCCCGTTGACATCAACGAACAGAACCCCTAGCCAAAAGTAACGGTTGCAACTCAACCTCCAACCCTCTTTTTGGTGCCATTTACAATCGATATAATCATCTTGAGCCTGGCGCATAACTTGGCATACCTAGCGCGATTCAACATGTCGAACAATAACGAGCTTTTGACGGACGATTATGTCGCAGACCTACTGGCGCAGGAAGCCAGCGACTGCTCTCTCAAATATTCAGCCATGGGCATGGATGCATATCGCACGAATAAGAAGTAATAGAGGCCTACATCAACTTTGGCAAGTCTGTTGCTGACATAGCTTCAGACCTGCGAACATGATGAAACCAAACACGCGGTTTCTACGACATATTATTAAGGATACCGACAACCACAATAAGGCACTTTTAGCCAAAGAGGCCGCCGAATCCAAAGCGAGGTTGAAGGATCTGGAACGCACCGAAGAAATCAAGCGACGCAAAACGAACCCCAATGTCCATGATATCAGAAGGCGACAGATGGGCGACATTCACGCTATTCTAGGCGGCAAAAGACGACCAAGGACAGAAGATGAGGCGGGGCCTTCTTCAAGAAAAGATCCGAAACGCAGCGAAAGCGATCGAAAATTCGAGCGTGAGCGAGACCAGAATCGGGACGACCTTTTTACAGAAAAGCGCAACGATCGCGGGCAACACGGCCGATTGTCTCGGGAAGACCGTCGCAGTAAGATTGACGACGAGTCGAGGCGGTCGGATAAGTCTCATAGAGAGCACAGAAGACATGGAAGATCACGAAGTAGAGACAGAAACTCTGAAGAAGGTCATCGTCGCCGTAGTCATAAACGGAGAGACAGGTCTAGATCACCTACACGCCGACGACGGTCTCGATCGCCTAGGGAATCGAAGAGTAGGCATCGGTATCGATCACCTCTGGATACTAAGGAAGACCGCAAACGGAAGGATGGGGAAGATGGAGATTCCGATGTCTTGGAAGATCTGATCGGGCCCGCACCACCACCGAAGTACCGGGGCCGAGGAACAGTGGGGGGATCATCGGGAATTGATCGACGGTTTTCCGAGACATACGATCCCAAGACTGACGTCCAAATGGATGAGGATGAAGGTGGTGGTAACTGGGACGATGCCGTTGAGGCTTTTAGAGACCGCCAAAAACTACGACAAAACCAGGAAGAACGTATGAGGGCAGCCGGTTTTGCGGATGAGCAGATACAACGAGCCAGTGGTGCAGATGAGAAGGCGGCAGAGAGCGTGCAGTGGTCCAAGGCTGGGGAGAAGAGAGCATGGGATATGGGCAAGAAGATCGGGTCCGATGGAGTGCTACAACCAGAAAATTAGTCGAGCGTGGGCACAACCGACGGATTGAATCGGGCTTATGTGCCGAGACAATGATTCACATATGATGATTGGATATAGCGTAAAATGCCCTGGCTTGTTTTGATTTTGATGGGCCATCAGGGATGTGATGGATGGACCCTTTGGATAGAGACCATGACGTACGAATATACGCTTTGGAAACAGAGAACACGCCGACCAACAGATAAGAGCGTGAGCTGAATTGTTACCAAGTCCCTGCTGTCATCCAGATCCGGCGGGACAGAAGAAACGTCGTCTCAAGACAAAATCAACTTATTTGAGTCGAGTCGCAAGGCTGGGTTCAGTGCCTGGATCCGGGCAACCTGACAGTGGCATGGACCACTACGCCATGTTTGACCACCAGATAATGGTGCCACAAGATGGGACCGAGCTTGGTAACGACTTTGAGGTGGTAGCGCCCATACCTAAGCCGGACGGACAATGGACGGGCTCTTGAGATTGAGTTCAATAGCGACATAAGATCTAGGAATACTTTGTATAATTCATTTGAAGCTTCAAGGCATGACTGAAGAGGGATGGATAACTGGGGTAAAAGCTTCGCTTTAGGTCTGGATTGAGATGAGAAGCTCAAGATTTGGACAAGGGGGGGTCTATTTTAAGGACAGACAGGGACCACATCTAGCTTATACAAGTCCAGATCAGACCAGGCACGAGATACGAATGAAATGTCGGAGTTCCTTTTGCGGATTCGTTGATTCGTATGTATGTGGATATAATGCTTGATTGGTGTATTCGTATTGCATTGCGCAAGCATTCAATGCTAAAAAGATCATTGGAGGCAGATTTCAGACAATAGTGATTGTATGGCACGACCGTTGGAAACTCAAGATACGATGAAATGTTTAGCTGAGTAGGTAGAGATAAGCCATGGTTGAAGGTTACCCCGACTGTTCACCTGACGCTCTCACATGCCAGGAGGTTTTAGTGAGAAAGAGGCCCCATGAAAATATACAGAGCAGGGCTGTTTCACCAACTGGAAAACAAGGACGCGATGCCACAACGTTGCACTTATGCCCGAAACATGCTTTCTTTATCTATGGGTAACCGACGCTTCAAAAATAAAAAATATAAAAATATACTTGTTGTTTGTTGACAAGTTCAGCGGTCGAGGTCAACCAACAAAAGACGGTTGCGGTAGATGGCTCAGGAACATGCTCAGGAACAGGAAAAGCAAGTAATAAGTGGTTGATTGACTTTTGGCAACGAGTTTACGGATACTTACCCCAATTATTTAGCTCAGAACACTGAGTGGGGAAGTTTCGTGTAGGTCGTGACGTGACCAGCAGACCCTGGTCTTGGTCGGCGCCTGACATCCGTGGCATGGGCTATGAATGACCTTTGATGAAACAGATTCAATGGCAAAGGGTTATCTACTTAGGGTTTTGATTGATTTGTTCATGAGCCAACCTTCCAATTATGTTGGCACCTCTAGTTTGTAATATCTGCAGCTGCTTCCGCTTTGAACCGATTCCGAGACGTGCTCAGTTGAGGTACCAAGGTAGAGTCTGAGGTGCTGTACAATTACAGGGGGCTGGTCTCTTCTGCCGGTTACAGCGCTCACAGCTCACAGACCCCACTAAGCGACACCTCCACTTACGGCACCATGCCGCGTGCGGTCTTCGTTTAGCCCCTCTCATCAGCCATTCTTGTCTCGGTCTTTGTCGTCACTAACAACATGCAGCATCGAATTCGTACTGCAGTGACTTTATGAGCTGCTCTTTTCCCTCTCTTCCACGCCTCGTAGATAGTATCTAGTCTCGTATCGTCTATCTATACCTTGCACTTGCTTCCTTCTCTTGGTCCGATTCGATTTGGTTTGATTTGGTTAAACTTTGTAGTCAGCCACACTGACATCAATCAGCCTTTTCCTTTTCCTTTTCCTTTTCCCTTCCACTTCTATACTTCCTGCACCTCTCCAAAAGCTTCCATCCTCTGCGTTGCCTGGGCATTGCATGACCTATTCTGTTTCCTTATTCTTTTCGATGTATTCCTCATAAAGGCTCGACCGGATCATGTCATAGTTTTCGTCTTTCTCTATCTTCTCTCGAGCATACCCATCGGAGCCTCTCATCCCGCCTTATCACACCTTACACCCAAAACGACCCCAACACTTGACGGGTGATCGGTCTGGACCTGAGGTGACGTCTTTGGTATATCCCCGAGTGACCCCAAGGTCACCCGCACCTCAGCTCACCAACCTCTTTTGCCCTCTTACACGCTTCCCCTCTGGCTACTTTCTTCTTCATTTACCTTCTGGAGGACTCTTTCATTCCTCTACCTGTCATTCAAAATGCGTCCTCCGCGCGTTCTTGTTCTCATGCTCTTTATCGCAGCTTCGCTTCTCATCTTCTGTCGCGCCATATCCTCCTCGCTTCGTTCCGCCTACGCCGATTACCCCGCTGGTAACTTCAGGTACAGAGCAAAGACGACTTCTAGGTCCAAGTTTGCGCATTCTCGGCATGATGACGAAAAGTCAACAAAGACCGTTTGGGGCTCCATGTACTACAACACACCCTTTTCGTTGTTCCCCCCAAACGCTGCTATCAGCTTAACCGACGACAACAGTACATCCTTTGCCGCCCGTCCCGCCGCTTTTGGTCCCAAACTCGTAGTCCGCGGTCTAAGTGGTCAACTATGGGTTGGCAGTGGTTTTGCAGAGGACGCCCTCATTCACGGCACCGGCGAATTGGGCTGTAGCGACACCCCGGGATGGAACGAGAGAGCCGAAGCGATTGCTTTGCACAAGGCTTTGAGGGCTGTTGTCCCTTCTGTTGCGACCTCCGAGTCCGGGTCTTCTGCGCGTGCCAAGCGAAGTCGGTTTATCATCCCCAACGCCGGCAAAGGTCACACCACCTCGAGCCATGTTTCCGCAAGGCACGACCGCTCTGAAATCGACGGCAAGGTAGCACTTCTCATGCGGGGTGGTTGCGGCTTTCTCGACAAGGTCATGTGGGCTCAGCGACGAGGCGCTGTCGCTGTTATCGTTGGTGATAATCAGAAAGGCGGGCCTCTCATTCAAATGTTTGCCCATGGTCCTGAAGTTGATAATGTCACCATCCCTTCTGTTTTTACTGCCCGTACTACTGCGCAGTTGCTCTCTGCACTGACACAGCCTGGCAGCTTTGTCGAAGATACTTTGGACAATCAAGGCAATCCTGTTCTTAGAGTCCAACGAGGTCCCAAGTCGAAGAAGCATCACAGACAAGGAGTCAAATCCACCATTACGGCATCCACCCATGATAGACGGTCTTTTGACAACACCAACATCAAAGAGCGCTCCACCAAACCAGCGCCCAGAAAGCGAACGACAGCTTTTAGGTTCTCCAGGAAAACGTTTACCAAGAAAAACAAGGTTGTTAGAGATTCACCAAAGAAGATGCGAAGCGCCATGCTGTCTAAAGACAACTACGATGATTGGAAGCATGCAGGTGGTTCCAAAAAGGTCAAACCTGCTCTTCCACCAAAGGGCTCTCTTGTTCGCCACAGCGCAAGCGCCGACGACTCTATGCCCGATGAGGAAGATATCTTTGTAGAATTTCTGACCGAGGATGAGGAAAATATGATGGAATATTCTGTGGACCGAACCGACGAAAACATCGATGATTCTCCTGAAACTGGTGATGACGCACACGAAGGACTTTGGGTTACCATCACACCCACGAGCAATGCTAGCCCATTTTTCGACACACTGCTTGTACTGGTCATTAGCCCACTGGTAACATTGACTGTGGTATACGCGCTTCTTATTCTTCGCGCCAGAATTCACAGAAGACGCTGGAGAGCTCCAAAGTCGGTTGTTGAGCGCCTGCCTGTCCGCACCTTTCATACAGTTGCTCCGTCACCGACTCCATCCCCAAGGTCCCCTTCGCCACCTGCCCCAACGCCGACTACTCCTCTTCTTCAAGAATCTCCTGCCCGATCGCGTCCTCGATCGAGAGGCTCATCAGATGCGCCTGACGACGAAACACGCCCTACGCCCAGTGACGCTATTCCCACGCCTCCAAGCACAACTAGGAACAATGCTCGATCGGAGCGCGAGAAGGGCTCCGGCGGGTTTTCTGCTGAATGGAAGAAGTACATGGGACGTCAAGTCGAGTGTGTGGTGTGTTTGGAAGAATATGTCGACGGTGTTAGTCAAGTCATGAGCTTACCCTGTGGCCACGAGTTCCACGTAGAGTGCATGTAAGTGTTGAAGTGCCACTATTTCATCGCCCGCCTTTACTAATCTTTCTTAGTACTCCTTGGTTGACTACTCGCCGACGGACTTGCCCCATCTGTAAGGGTGATGTTGTTCGATCTCTTGCTCATGGCTCATCATCTGGGCCGCATTATGAACCATACCGCGACGATGCAAGTGATGAAGATGATGATGATGAGGAAACAGTTGCTGAAGGTTCTGGAGCTCGTTCCAATGATCGGGATCCCGACCTTGAGCAAGGAGTGGATTCGACTGAACCTGGATCCTCACGATGGGGTCGACACGATGGTTGGTTCAGCATATTCTCTAATAACCTTGGTCGGGCAAGGTCGCCGGCTTCAGAGGACCGCAGTCGATAATTCTGCAAATATCCTACTTGTTCAATACGGGTGGCGAGCCATATGATATGGCGTTTTGTTTGTATACATTTGGAGTTCTATGGTATCTAATCGGCGTAATGGGTATTGATAGCTGGTGCACGTACAGAGCACAGCACGGAATTTTGGAAATTAGACCATCGCATGTTTGGATTTGGTTATAGTCAATGAGCCACGCATCAGTAGTGTAGATGCACTGCCGCTGGTATGGGAATAGATAGGAATACCCTCATGGTCGGCTGTTGTATGTTTTTGATGGGCGATCTCGAATAGTTAGCAATTTCAAACATTTCCAAGCTTGAGGTTTTCTTTCTGTCACAAATATTTTTTGAGTGTCTTCGGTCCGTAAAGTGTAATCCAAACCAACACCATTGTCTACTTCATGTTTAAATCCAAGTTCTAACCGTGCATTCCGTGTTCACAATTTAGATATAACCCTTGAGAATAGCAGCTTCAGCGTTCAATATCGATGAACCAGCAGCACCAATAACAGCTACGATAGTTAGCATACAATTGAATTTCAAAATGGTGGAGACTAGACTTACTGTTATGGCTCAAAGCAGTGAACTTGATATCGAAGATGCCAGCCTCATCCTCGCGCACTCGTCCAACGCTGACGGTGTAGCCACGGCCGAGATCACGGTCAAGACGGGGCTGAGGTCTGTCGGGCTCGTCATCGCCGAAGACTTTGATGGCGGGCTCAGGTGCTGAAGGGCATCCGAGAGCCTGGGCCTCGCTCTTGTACTCGCGCAGGGCCTTGCGAACCTCCTCAGCTGAAGGAGCGGGCTTGCGCTCGAAGCTCAAACTGACACAGGCAGTGTGGCCGTCCATGACAGGAACTCGGTTGCATGTCGCGGAGACTCGGAGACCCTCCTGTTCAACGAAGGCAGTGCCATTTTCATCAATGCGGCCAAGAATCTTGCGGGCTTCGGTCTCGAGCTTGTCCTCCTCGCCTGAGATGAAAGGAACAATGTTGTCGATGATGTCCATGCTAGAAACACCAGGGTAACCGGCACCGGAAAGGGCCTGGAGAGTGACGATAGACACGGTGGAGATGGGGCCGAACTGGGCCTGGAGGGCGGCAAAGGGGATAACAAGACCAATGACGGCACAGTTGGAGTTGCAGACAAGGAAACCCTTGTTGAGGCCGCGGACGGAGCGCTGGTGAGGGATGAGGTCGAGATGGGGGAGGTTGACGGTGGGGACGACGAGGGGTACGAGAGGATCGCGACGGTAGTTCTTTGCGTTGGAAAAGACGGGAATATCTGCCTTGGTAAACTCGAGTTCTGAGGAGATTGATTAGTCCGATAGTCATTTATCATGAGATGGGAGGGGCTGGGTATATACCGATATCACCAGCGACGTCAGAGTCAAGACCGCTGAAGACAACATCGCAGTCCTTGAACTCATCTGCCTTGCACTCCCTCACAACCATTTCGGCGATATCGCCCATGGGCGCAGCCTGTTTCCATCGCACGGCATCCTTGTACTTCTTGCCTGCGGAGCGAGATGAGGCGCCGATGGCATGGAGAGTGAGGTATGGGTGTTGGGCGAGGAGAAGGATGAAGCGCTGGCCTACAGATCCAGTGGCGCCGAGAACACCTATACCAAGAACATAAATTAGTCGTGATATTTGGCAAAGATTAAGATGGTAGCAACGAGGGAGTGCGAAATCGGGCAGGGCGAGAAACAAACTAGGAATGACATACCGCACTTCTTGATCGGGAATTGAGATGCCATGATGGGTATGTGGTATGGGTTTGACTAACAGGCCCTTATTATGAGGAAGAGGATATTCGGATCAAAGAGAGACAAGGTATGTTGGGGTTTGCAGACATTCAAGTTTTGAGGCGAGTGAGTCTAAATCTACAAACCTGAGTTTAATAACCCCGCCGCCCGTCATCGGAGTTGGCTCACGAAAAATACCCCACCATGACATGAGAAATGAATTCCATGGGTCGAGTTTACCGTCCCATTGGATTAAAATAGAATCCGGTCACTACACAATGAATGTAAAACAAGATAAGAAGTTTTAATTTGACAAATAGTGCTGACTCTGACCGTCAAAGGACTGTCACATCCATCGATAAACGTCGTTGTTTGTTGCGCAATAATACCAGAACTTCATGTTTAAGAGTTCTTTGAACTGGGTAGATAAGAAAAAGAAACCATGACTAAGTAGCAACAATATACTGCAATCCGATCCATTGCCTCATGCACTTCTATCCCGAGGACAAACCCACAGCTTTTTCAAGCTTTACCGTTGTAACTAACCAAATCTCCAAATGACATTCAAGTATATAAATGCAACGCCATGCCATGCACATTAGGCCCCCCAAAACTCATCTACTTATGCTCCGCGAGTAGTTGATGTGTCGTCTCGTTCCATCCAGTTAATCATTGATCGTAAGTTAAGGCTCAATAGCACTTTCGCGTTCGGTATTTGAGTAGATTCGGAACTGAGCAAAAATGATGAGATCCTCGGCAATGGTTCCCAGAGATCCAATTAACCAGGGAAGTGCGTTCAGCAGATACTTCTTCTCTTGGGAGTATGCTACCAGGCTAATGCCGTAAGTAAGGTTGCCGCTCATTGAGAGCATGAAGAAGAGCAGTGCGAGGCCTAGGCATGTCAGTTTCGCCAATGGTTTCTACAAACATAGGACAACATACCTTCGCATGACTTTTCTCGGTGGTTCTTGATAATCTGGGGAATTCGAGCACTATACAAATGTAAGTTTAACCATTGTCAAGCTTTCTTGTAGAGGATAACATACCACAGGTAAAGAGCTGCGCTGATGTATCCCAAAATAAGCCCAGCAAGCTCGATTGAGGTCTGGGCGTCTTCAGGCGCATCGGGAGTACCAGGGTCGCCACTCCCCCAAGCACCAACCTTGTAGGAGACAAACCAGCCTGCAAACCCAATGACGTAGACAGCAACCAAACTCAAAGTGTTATGGATCCAAGGTGAGCTATCGGGCGTGTCGTCCTCACCGGTCACGATCTTCCTCAATGGCTCCATCGACGACTCGGTGTGTGTCGCATGGCGGCGCTGCGACCCGGGAAGGCCATAGGAAGAGCTTCGCCTGCGGGATCGATTGTTGATGAGAGGAGACTCCTCTGAAGGGTCAATCGATCTTGCTTCCTCTGCGCGACTCGCTCGGCGGGCATTGAGGGTGTTGTAGTAAATAGCTTGGCCGATGAGGACGATATCGGCGATGCAAAAGTAGCCTGCCAGGGCAATGGCGGTGGGAGCTAAGCGGGTGAACAAGGCTCCTAGTAAATCAAAGTTAGTAAAGCTTGAGTCTGTTGGCGCAAGCCACTTCTAGCCGGTTGAAAAAAAAAAATTGACAAGGGCGACAGAATTTGGCGCAGCAATGGAATTTGACTCTGTGCCAAAGACGCATTTCTGCCTCGAGATGGGGACGTAGGAATGGGCGTTTGGAGACTAACCGATGAGGTTTGTGACGTCGCCCAGAAGCCAGACGATGAGAAAGGCCATGCTGAGGCCATCAGCACTCTTGGCCTTGTAGTTGGCGAACAATTGGGGTAACTGCAGAGCATGGTAAGTCAAATGGGGTCCAAGGGTCTGCGCATGCAACTGTGACAGCGAATACAACACGGGAAACGCGCGAATGGGAGACGCACAAGGAGACATATCCAAGAAGTCAAGCTGATGCTGCCAAAAATGCCAGACAAAGCTAATGTGACTGGTAGCGCATGCGCCGCAGCGGCGATTGAGGTAGAAGCCAGCAGCGGCATGGCGAATTGTCGTCGTTGGAGAGGAGTTGAGAGAGGGAAATCGAGAGGAGAGTGAGGAAGAAGAGAGCTAGACAAGGTCAAGTAGAAGAAGAGGAGGTAGTGCGACAAAGGTGGGTATCACGAGGGCAGTCAGCGACAATGGAGAATAGAGGATCAGATCGGGGATAGATCTTGGTGCGGGAAGCAAAATGTAGATCCAATTCCAATCCCAGAGAAACACACTCTCTGACTCTCTTTTTTTCCTCTTATTCAGAGTTTTGCGACCAACCCTGAAATTCGGATTCAGAGAGAGTCGATATGCTCAGCTCTTGGAGACAACAATAAGATAGCAGTAAATCAAGTAAGCAAAATAGAATAAAGAGGCTCTAGAAGATAGAGTTATTACTTCAAAAACCACGAACGGTTGACCAAGGCACTGATAAGAGATCCGCCCGGCCCCGTTGTCGGATTCAATTGTGGAGGTCTTATCGCCAATATTTTGGTAACAGGTCATCGCGTATTGGCCAGTTAGAAAGCGCTTATCGTTAACAGTGACGCACTGGCTTGGAGATCGTGTGAGCTAAAATATGGGGAACTTCCATGGGAGGGGAGTTTCCAAGGCGCGTGAGTCCTTTTTTCTTTTGTTTTGGTAAGTGTGAGCGTGAGTCGAGTGTGAGTCTGAGTATGTGATGCAGGCAGGGTCTTGTCTCTCCACCTCCGATAACACGCCGAGATTGTTTATATTGACTCTTGGTATTTGGTGTTTAATTCAGAGCTACAATGAATATTTCGACACATTTACGGAGTATTCACCTACCCTGTTGCCTATTTACCAGCCATCACAGATACGGCATTTGGATCTTCAGCTCACCTCCTTCTTCCCCAGCCTCGTTCATGTTTCACGTGGCGCGGCACATGTCCATCATGATTCGTCATGAGCTCTTTGCTGTCCCACCTTTCCAAATGGACCCCTGACAGCTCATGAGCTACCTTAGTCTATCGATCATGCTCCAGCCTAGACGTAGGCGTAGGCGTAGGCAACGGCAACGGCAACCTTAGCCAACCACTTCCCGCTCAGCTCTGCAGCTTCCAACGCGCTGATCTAATCTAGACTTTGCCTCTTGCTCTTATAAACATCTACATTCGCACTGCTGAACTTAGCTCTTGTTCCTTCTGTCTTGTGACCGACGATATACATATTGTCACATTTCCCCATTTCTTGTAGATCTCTTCATCATCCCGCCATGAAGCTTCTCTCCAGCAGCGCCTTGGCTTTTGGCCTTGCGAGCTTGCCCGCCACTCTTGCTTGGGGCAGTAAGTAGATCTCGTATGAGATCATCAGTCTTCATCATGAGCTCACATATCATAAGGTCTTGGCCACATGACCACCGCTTATCTCGCTGGTCATTTCGTTGCCAACACAACCGAAGCCCATTTCAAGTACATTCTCTATAACGACGAGGCAGACTATCTCGCCAAGATAGCTTCGTGGGCCGACTCGATCCGATACACGAATTGGGGCCGATACACGAAGAACTTTCACTTCATCGACGCTCACGATAGCCCACCCAACAAATGCAATGTTGATTACGAGCGTGACTGCAAAGATGACGGCTGTGTTATTTCCGCACTCAAGAACTACACCCAGCAGTCGATCGAGCCTGAACTGCCCTTCTGGCGGCGCAACCAAGCCGCCAAGTTTGTCGTTCATTTTGTCGGCGATCTTCACCAGCCTCTACATAACGAGGACGTTGAGAAAGGAGGCAACGGCCTCACGGTAACGTTTGACGGTCGTACATTCAACCTGCACCATGTCTGGGACAGCTCCATTGCGGAGAAGCTACTCGGCGGCCCGCGTGGTCCCCCCCTCAAGATTGCCAGCAACTGGGCCAACCAACTCGCTGTAGAGATTACCGATGGCAAGTTTGCAGAGGCGAAGGAGACCTGGTTGAAGGATCTAGACTTTGAGGACCCCGTCAGCACGGCACTTGCTTGGTCCAAAGAGGCCAATGCGCTTGTTTGCAGTCATGGTAAGCCAATTGCCCCAGTAACAGTTTCCATTCGCATATTTCTAACACGGATCTACAGTTTTGCCTGACGGTCCCGACGCCATTATCGGCCAAGAGCTGGGAGGCGAGTATTTCGAAAAGGCAGCCCCTGTCATCGAGGAGCAGGTCGCCAAAGCCGGTTACAGAATGGCTGCCTGGCTGGATAAGATCGTGGAGGCCTACAAGGATGCTGAGCAGAAACAGAAGTCCGAAGAGCTGCCCGAGGATTTGTAATACATCGGTTGAGTATATTGCCGTTCTTGGATTACCGGTTATTCGGTAGGTATGTGGAACACCTATCTTACCTACATATTTGGAATTCAAATTGCTTGCACGTTCAACGTAGTTTGAATCAAGGCCGTTTCAACATTTCGAAGGACGATGATCATAGAATAAAAGTCTTAAGGAAACTATGATCTAGAAAGCCAAAAGCAATACAGATGATTCCTAAACATTGAATCATGTAGCCCACGGAAACGTCTGCCAATGCTCGCTTCGTCCACTGTCACTTCGAACCTGAGTTTTGAGACAAACGACAATACGGCTATAGTAGGAGAATTTATCGAAAAGTACGGGTGAAACTGGAACACTGTGGGAACTCGTCTTATCGATATTGTAAGCTTAACTTAAAATAATGATACAAAGATCTCGTCGCAGGTCTGGTTACAGTACAAGGGTCGAGGGTCGAGTGCTACCTCGTGGTTACAACGCCAATGTAGGTACATATTCATGCTATGGTTACCCTGTGACATATCTGCTACAAGTTTATCAGCCAGCGGAAACCGGCCTTGACAAAGCCTCATAAAATACATGAGGGTTTATATGGCACTAAACTACGTACTAGGTACTTTTGAAAACTCTGATATCTCTTATAGTTCTCGGGACGCTGCTGAGTCGGCTGGATTATATCGTGTTGATTTTTGGTTGCCATTAGCAGAGCCAATATAGTACAAGCGTGCTTCAACTATAGGACGTGCTTTATACTTGGCATTTGTCGGTTAGACATTGAAATAAAATTAATAATTGTTCATCATTTAATCCTGACCAAGACAAGCCGATACTGACAGATTCTGCGTGTTTAAAGAAGAAATCGGTTATCCATCGACTTCTCCTGAGTGAATTCAACAAGTTTTTCACGTCACAGAGTGGACACTCCGATACTCGCGCTTAACGTTGATGGTTTCGAAGCTGTGAAGTTCGAAACACGCTGTGCCTGGAATTACACCCTCCCAAGTCCCCCCTAAGCCCACCATGACAGCCGCTGCAGGTACGGCTCGGCAAGCGATCTGATTGGCTGTATCGACCATTAGTAACCCGTTTGCAGGTTACAAGACACCAAAGGGGAAGGAGGAGGTCGTGGGCTGAGACGTGCGCAGCCGCATCTCAATATCGACAGGGCAGGCGATGTTGACTCATCCACACCTTCCATCTTCTCTCTTGGTAACAACAAATCTCTGGTCGGGAATATGTCCACCCGCCAAGATTAGCCAAGCGCTAGTGAATCTGCTCTATTTGCTCACTCTTCACTAACATTCTCCAACGTCTCTCGTTACACCACTCACTCACCTGAGAACCATTATCTGGACCTATTATTTGTTTGACAACCATGGGACCCTTGGAATGACATACAGAGCGTTACTCTGTACTGTACAGCACCTTGCTACTCCGCACCTCTGCCTCTGTCTCATGTTTCTGCTGCCGTTTCTCAGACACAGCTAGTGCTGTCCCTCTGTTCCACGATGCTCTATCATGGTGTTTCTCGTCCAGTTTGATCGCTGCCTCCCCCCGGCCGCCCTACGGTCCTATCGGCCTCGGGCCTTTACATGGCTGGTCTCCTTGAATAGCCAGTGGCAGACAGATATCGGGTGCCGTTGTTTGCCTCAACCCTCGTCATGGGCACGGAGTTGCACCCCTTTCAGCCGCCCAGATTCCATCCGGTCTGATGTGCAACCCCGAGACGTTGAATTGTCTGGGATTGTCATAATGAAAGTCAACCATTTCTCTCGGCATCTTCGTTTCCGAATGCCATCTCCAGTTTTCCCCAAAGGCTTTAAACCCAAGTCCTGCCGTCCCAAAATCGAACCATCCTCTTTCCTTCTCTTCAGCTCTGGTAGTGTCCTCTTTTCTTCCATTCGTTCCTTCGAGGCCAAGTTGCATTACTGTGTCTGTGACCATTCTTTTCTTTATTTCGAACCGGTCTGGCACCATTCGAAAGCTTTTAAACAACATTGCATTTTACTTTCAGCTCCATCTAATTTCCTTCTCAACCTTTCTCTCTCTACGAAACCTACATACAGTCAATCACCATGCAAGTTAAAGGGGTACTCATCGCTCTTTTGAGCGCAGCTGCCATTTCAGAAGCTGCTGTGGTTCAACGAAGACACCCATTGGCCCGCGCACTTCAACGACGACAATTTGGTGGCGGCGGCGGCTTCGGAGGCGGCAATAACGGAGGCAATAACGGAGGCAACAATGGCGGCAACAATGGCGGCAACAACGGAGGTAACGGCGGTAACAACGGAGGAGGCGGCGGCAGCAATGCCCTAGAAGCCAACGCCGTGCAAACCGGCTCACAGCAAGATGGCAACAACCCCGGCTCAGATGAACAAGCAGCCTCAGCTACGTAAGTCTCACTCACCATTATACTCACTAGTAAACATAGCTGACACCGTCCAGGGATGGCAACAACTTCATCAACTTCTGTGCCGGTCAAACACTTACCAACGGAGAGCAAAACCGAGATGGTTCATGTAACGGTATCCGTACGTTATAACATAGCATCCCCATTCTGAACATCAACTGACTTCTGCAGCCATGGGAAAGATTCCTTCTGCCAATAACATGGTTTCCTCTGTCTTTACTTCGCCTCAGAACGGCGACAATGTCGCAGCCAACCAGGATTTTGATATCTCAGTGCAGTTTATCAACTTCGCACCTGGTAGCTTCACAAATGCCACAAACACCTACTATTCGGCTCCTCAGGACCTCGATGGAGGTGGTAACATCATTGGCCACACTCACATCACTGTTCAGGATACTGGCGGTGATTTGAACCCTACTCAACCCCTGGACCCTCAGCAGTTTGCTTTCTTCAAGGGTATCAATGACGCCGGTAACGGCCAAGGTCTTTTGACTGCCAGCGTTACAGGTGGTTTGCCTGACGGTAACTACCGTATCTGCAGTATGTCTGCCGCATCCAACCATCAGCCTGTCCTCATGCCTGTTGCGCAACGAGGAGCACAGGACGACTGCATCCGTATCACCGTCGGAGGAAACGGCGGCGGTGGCGGCAACGGCGGCCAAGGTGGTGGTCAAAACGGCGGCGGCGGCCAGGGCCAGGACCAGAACCAGAACGGCGGTCAAGGCGGCGGCCAAGGTGGTGGTCAAGGTGGTCAAGGTGGTCAAGGTGGTGATCAAAACGGCGGAGGCCAGGGTGGTCAAGGTGGTGACCAGAACGGTGGTGATCAAGCTGCCGATGCCGGTGGCCAAGGTGGTGATCAAAATGGTGGTGACCAAGGTGGCCAAGGCGGTGACCAGAACGGCGGAGACCAGGCTGCCGGTGGCCAAGGTGGTGATCAAAATGGCGGAGACCAGGCTGCCGGTGGCCAAGGTGGTGATCAAAATGGCGGAGACCAAGCTGCTGGTGGCCAAGGTGGTAACCAGGGCGGTGACCAGAGCCAAGGTCAAAACGGTGGACAAGGCGGAGGACAGGGAGGACAAGGAGGACAAGGAGGCGGCTTTGGAGGCTTTGGAGGCTTCGGACGTGGTGGTTTTGGCCGCGGTGGCGCAGGTGCCTTCAAAGCTGCTTCGTCAGGCGATGACGCTTCAAACAAGACGTCTACAGATGTATGAAGATAACGACACATGCCAACGAGGGACAAGCAAAGCTATTCATCTTGACCGTGGCCCTGGCGGTTTTCGGTATGAGTGTCAATGGTGGCCCTTAAGTCGGAAATAGTATAATATTCGACCAAGGAGTTTAATGGAGGTGGAGTTTGGGTATCTACCAAGTTAGAACGGGTTGAGTTTACTTAGACCTATACGCAATAGGTGATGATGGAAATAAGCTGAATGTAAGTGTATGTTAAGATATGTTGTTTATTAGTTGAATAAGAATTGGTCACTTATACTTGGTCGTATATGGTGATGTAAGGATAAATGCAGAATCTGGGGAATGGAAATTATTAGCCTCGAAGCGATCCCTTCTCTTGCCTAGTGTCGCGGTCCATCCCTCGCCTTGACCACACACTAGACCACGGCCCCACGACCAACGCAACTCAGAGACGGACAGAATAGCAGCCCTATAAGCTACTAACCTATAAACCAAAGATGGTCAAAACCCGGGTTCTTGGTACATCGACAATACCATGCTTAACGATTAGAGAAGAAGGAATTTTATAGATTCATTTTGGACGTTCTACAATGCTGACTCTTCTACATTGTCGCGGAAGACCATGAGTTAGGTTGAGAATTGTCTCAATGTTGGAACTTAGTGGCAGCCGACGTGACTTTCAAGGCTAATCATGTATCAAGTATAACCCAACCTTATTACATACCCATCACTCCTTTGTGGCTGATGAATGATATGACCAAGGGGCTTCCTCTGGCAACCATCTCTTTAGACCAAAGCTGCTCTCATGCAAACTCATCAGATTTTCCGTTAATGCTGACTTTGGAGATAGTTAAAACAATCATCATGTCCATTCTCAGCCAACACATAAACGGAGCCGAGTTCGGTAGAGATCCTTGCTCGACAGGGACAGTCTTCAGCACCAACAAGATTACCATGGCCGATGGCACCGTTGAGCATGTCGATACGAATGCTCTGGGTGTTGATCTTGACCGAATGCCGTATGGCTACTACTGGAGTCCTCAATTTCTTGGCACTCTTGTTGTAAGCTTGACCCTTAAAGCTTTGCCAATTAGAGGCATTGACCATCTCGCAGGCGCAATCGTTGGCCAGTATATGTGCCTATCTAGGTTGGGTACTCCCTTCCAACACGCTGTATGTCTTTTGATATACCATGTCTTATATATGTGGTTGTGCTCCCTTTCAAGTCATTTTGCACTCATTCATACTCATTGTGGGATCCTGTCAGACTTGTTAACTTAAGATATGAAGCACCCTTATAAATGCCGACATCGGGTCTTCTCCCCAAATCACATGGGCGACCACTATCTGGACTATGGGATCTTCTATCGGATTTCTCATGGTTGGCCGTCTCTCCGATCTCTACGGACGGAAGTGGATGGTTATGAGCACCACTATACTTGGCCTCGTTGGTTGCATTATCGGCGGCACCGCAAAGGACGTTGGCATGCTCATCGCTTCAAATGGATGCAACGGTCTCGCAGCTGCTGGTCAGCTCTCATTCGTTATCGTTCTCGGCGAGCTTGTTGCTAACAAACATCGTGGCCCCGTCATGAGCTTTATCTTCTTGACCTCACTTCCGTTCGCCGTCTTTGGTCCCATCATTGCCCGAACGATGATTGAGAACATACACGAGGGCTGGCGCTGGAGCTACTACATCGGAATTGTCCTGAACACCATTACGCTCGGCCTATATCACTTCCTCTATCACCCGCCCACCTTTGCTCAACTACACATTGGAAAAACTAGGATGCAGCAGACCAAGAAACTCGACTGGTTCGGAATGTTACTCTTCATTACGGGCTGCGTCCTATTTCTCGTTGGCCTCTCTTGGGGTGGTACCACCTATCCCTGGAAAAGTGCCGAGGTTCTATGTACGCTTCTCGTTGGCATTGTCTCCCTTGCAAGCTTTTTTGTTCATGGTACGTTGCCATTCATAACAGCCCTTCTTGCAAAAGATAATCGCTAACACTTTACTAGAGGCTTATTTCTGCCGTGTGCAGCCTTTAATCCCTTCGCGTGTTTTTAACGATATTGGGTTCGTTGCCGTTGTCTCTTGTGCCACTGTTGCCTCGATGGTCTACTACTCCCTGACTGTGCTTTGGCCCACGATCATCGGTACACTCTACACATCCGACTCGATCAAGATTGGCTGGCAAAGTTGTGCTATTGGCGGTGGTGTTCTTCTGGGCCAGATTATTTCAGGCATCACAATCTCATATGTGCCCCGTCTCAGAATCCAATGCATCTGCGCAGCTACCGTGATCTTGATTTTCGTTACTTCTATGCGCTCTCTATCTCCTGCCCGATGGTCCAACACCATAGCCTTTGGACTCATTGCCTGTACCGGTGTTGGATATATCGAGAACGTCGCCATCACAGGAGTTACTCTTCTCATGGCGCCTCAGGATATCGGGCTCGCCACCGGCATTCTTGGATCTATTCGTGCACTGGGTGGCGCTATAGCACAAGCCTTGTATGTGTCTGTTCTGAACAATGAACTGGCAAAGAAGATACCCGAGTACGTAACTCCAGCTGCGACCGAAGCTGGTTTACCTGCTCAGTCATTGCCTTTTCTCTTCAAGGCCATCGCCAACGGCGATTACTCAACTGTGCCAAGTATTAACGGGGATATCATTGCCTCAGTTGGCGCTGCCGTTGTCCATGCCTACACCAACTCGTTGCATTACGTCTTCTACGCCACTATTCCTTTCTCATGCATCATGCTAGCTGCCGC
The DNA here is from genome assembly GCA_013266165.1 of Fusarium graminum. Taxonomy (NCBI): domain Eukaryota; kingdom Fungi; phylum Ascomycota; class Sordariomycetes; order Hypocreales; family Nectriaceae; genus Fusarium; species Fusarium graminum. Next base: position 21,529 of record JAAGWP010000407.1, read on the forward strand.
CTGCCTGGTTCCAGATGTCGAGAAGTTCCTGACCCACGACGTTGCAAAGCGGCTGCAGGATAAAGCCTTTCACAAGGGCAAGTCTGAGGCCAACGAGATCGAATTACGAGTGGGCGATGGCAGTCATTTGCAGGAAATCAGAATGAATTCGACTGCATAGGACTATGTGTGGTTTCCCGAAGGGGCTGTAAGCATAAAACTCCTCTAGACAGTAGATTATATGATATACGAATGACTAGACACAAAGGCAGACGGGCAATTGTGATAGTCCCAGTTGGACAGTATGAGAAAGGTCGCAATCACACAAATTTCAATGACTCTCCAAATTAAAGAAGTCCAAGAGATTCTCGATTCTAGTCAATAGTATACGAACTGCAAACATGTTACACAATCGGCTACATGTGTTTGTTGCTGATCAAAAGCACGCTGAAATGGAATCATCCCCTCTACCAGCCAAGAACGCTCATCGAATCGAGAAGTTCCTCAATCTGCGTCTTTCCGACGCCAAACCCGAACACTGTCGTCTGAATCCCTACTCGGCCACGGAGACGAGCCTTTAACCGCGCTGAGGACTACAACAAAGTTAGCAACTACCATACTCACAACCCAGACAGCTTGGATGATCTTAATACATACGCGCAGCCCTGAGGAGTAACTACACCAAATGGACAATCGCCCGAGAGCTTCTCGACGATCTGATTGAAGAAAACAGGCGTAACCACGATACCAGCGCTGACGAAGGACGCAGTCGCAGAGAGGATCGTGAGGAAGATGGAGGTCTTCATCTTGACGGATGCGATATGGAGTGGCGTGATATCAGCGATTGAAAAAATTGGGTAAACGAGTGGAGGCTTGCAATAACAGAACCAGCTGAAACCACAAGAGATGTATGTATTAAAAAAAATTGCCGACAGGGGCAGTGAAGTAAGAAAGGAAGCAGCGCGACGAATTAATTTATTTCGATATGTTTAGAGAAGAATCAAGAGGAGGAAGGGAAATACACGAGGGAAAATGGGGCGGGACGAGGCAAAAAACGGGACTGTTACAGGGGCGCGACGGTCGAGGTTTCAGGTTGTGAAACGAAACAAGGACACGACTGGTTCGGAACGAGGGTGCTATCATCAGATAAGGATATATCGTCCGCGTCTATTTAGACAATTCAAGTCTGGCATTCAGTATGTGTTTGTATAAATGCGTGTATAGACGTATCTGGAAAGATAGTTTTGTGGCCAGTTCAGGTAATCTATATAAGTGGCACGATTTCAATACCGAAAACGTTGGCGACAACGCTGTGCAATTGAGTTTAAGTTGAAGATAGATACTCCTATCCCAGCATATTGTTGATGAATTTGTTGAAGGAAAACCGATGTAGCTGACTTTGAGTGACATCCTTGAACCGACGACATACGGTAAGGTCATCAAATGCATGCAATAAGTAGAATAAACGAGTCAAGCAAAATACTTGAGTAGAGGAAAACTTCCACCACATGAAGTGAAGGGCTTGTATTGAAAGCTATAGCAAAATCCGACTATCTACGAGCATCTCTAGTAAGCCCCGCCACTTTGGTAATAGCTATCTGGTGCCGGAGCAGAGGGGCCATCTCCAGGAGGGTTGTAGGGCTTGTATTGGGTTTGTCCGCCAGGGGCAGCTTGGCTAGGCAAACCTTGTCGGGCATCATATGCCGAAGCATTTCCAGGCTGTAGAGGGGGAGGAGTCATGACGCTCTGGGGTGGAGGAGGAGCTGAGCCTGTGGGCATCGGAGGAGCTTGAGAAGGATTGTAGCTCTGATATTGTTGGGGCTGCTGGTGGGAAGAGTAGGGACCAGGAGGTGGTGCACTCGCGTTCTCGTTACCTTGGTCTTCAGGCGAATATACCGAGCTTGAGAATGTGGCTGCTGATGCCGGTTGTTGTGGGTTGTTGGTCGCAATGGGCGAGTCGTAAACAGATGTGGCCAACTCTTGAGCTCCATATGTACTGCCAGGTCGTCCTCCCATAGGCGCTTGCGCGTACGGGTTGTTGTTCTGGGATTGGTTATAAGGGTTGAAGTTTTGTCCAGGAGCCTGTGTATTGATTTGAGCGGGCTGTTTGCCGTTGGAAGGAGACTCATTTCTTGGAGGGTAAGGCTGTGAGCCTGCTGGCACTTCAGCTCCTGCTACATAAAATGGAGCCGATTGACCTTGCTGACTCTGAAAATTAGGAGGCGGGGATGAAGTTTGGTATGGAGGCTGCTCTGAGAAATGGTCAGCATGATGTTTCTGGGTTATTATATAGTGTAAACGAACCTCCTGGGCCAGAGTTGTAGTATCGTGATGGGTCCTGGGGAGCTGCTCCTTGAGGAGGATATCCACCAGCTTGAGGATAGCCTTGGCCAGGGCGCATTGCGTACTGCTGATAGTTGTGCTGAGGGGGGTGGGCCATGGAAGACTCTAGCAGTGCCTCATAGTCCCGTCGAGCTTTGATGAACTTTTCGTTCAATTGTGTAAAATCATCTAACCATGTAAGCATATATCCATTAACGACAACATTTTACGACTTACCCTTCTTCTGGGAGTACTTCTCAATCAGCTTGATGAGTTTCGGTCGGATGGCAAGTGTCTGGTGGTATAGCTTCTACGAAACTGTTAGCTTTATCTGATATGCCAGTCTCAAAGAAACAACGTACGGAAATCTCCTCATTATCCTCTTCTCTTGGTGCTGTGTTGGAAGTACTCAGTAGCGTGAGCAACTTCTCAACGTTTTTGATCTCAGCAAACACTTCGCCCTCCATCTGAGCCTCACGCTGCAATTCGTCGGGGGTGGGATCGGCCAGCTTCTCAACGTAATTAAGTGGAAAGATGCCGGTCTTGCCTCTAAGAGAACCTCGCCACCAATCCTTGAACACACTCTCGAGAACAGCAATCACATCACCCTTCTTGAATTCCAGCTCGCCAGGTTCAGAGGGTGCGAAGTCGAAGAGGGCGCGCACCCGGCTAACGGTAGCGGCTGTGGTACCGGCAGGAGCAGGAGGAGCAGGACTCTCTGTCTGGCCGCTAGGGCCAGCTTGTGCACCAGGGCTGGTGGCAGCAGTTTTCTTGCGCTCTTCCTCTTGGAGACTCAGCGTGAGCGCCATCTGCAACTCATCTTCCTCCTTCTGGCGATCGACATCAGTAAGGCCCTGTTTTTGAGGGGCGCTTGGGGGTTGGAGATTCGGGTTGCTTCGTGTGGCGCGGTTATAGGCATCGCTCATGATACCAAGCTCGGGATCGCTGCTGAACATGTCGGACCAACTCTTCATGTGCTCAATAATCTTCGATTTGACTTGTGTGTGGGTATTGCGGTCGTTGGTAAGACGGAGGAGGGCATCAGTGAATGCACGACTGGAGAGCTCGCGGTGCATGTTCTTTCCGCAGTTTTGGGCAAGGGCATGTGCAAGCTAATTCAGGGTTAGCAGACGAAGCTTGAAGAATGATTACAAGGACACGGTGGTTGACGTACCTCAAGAGTGTAAAGCTGGACATTAGCATTGCGATGCGCAAGACGTCTGATGATGCTCTGAACAGCCTCCTTGGGGCCGTTTGGATCGTTGCCTACTTTGTCGCAGACCTCAATGATAGCGCCCCAATCCTCAGAGGTGAGGTTCTCATCGGTGGCCTTGGCTGTGCTGGAGTTAGCCACAAGATTTCAGGGTCTGAGATACGTGCAGGTAATAAGAGGCTTGCACGCTCAGTTGAGTGGAAATGGAAGCGCATAACGTACTAACGACATCGTCGTAAGGGCCTGCTGCTGAGGCTCGGAACATGGTGGTGATTTTGGGTATCAGTTATCGGCGGGGATGGGTGTCGAAGCGCAAGACGCGGAGTGTGCTTGTTGGCTAGAAGCCTCGAGTGTATGGGCGGGTATCAACTGTAAAACTAGAGTACAGAGAAAACGGCGAGGACGCTGATGTTGAAGGTGAAGGTTGGTTGTTGGCAGTGATGCGAAAGGCGAAAGGCGAGAGATGAAGAGGTGCTGTACCAAGACCCTGGGTTACGTCTTCAGCTGTCGCACTCCACACAGGCACGTCACTTGAACCGCTTTAGTACGTTCTTCTTTTGTAAAATGCAAAGCGTGGTACGTAGACTTCTTTGTAGTGTGTTGCCGTCTTTTCAGCAAGGATATCGTGAGTGTTTCATTAGTACCTAGGTAAGATAAAGAATATTAGGCCGTAAAAGAGTTCAAGCAGGCTTCCTTTCAACTTTCTCCTTCCACTGATGACGAACGAGCGGCGAAGGAAGCAGCGGGGCTGAGCTACCTGGTCACCTTCCCCGACTCAAAGCACAAGCTACCTTACCTGGTTCATGTGGCTAGAAGACCACGCGTGCGCCACAGATCATCATGTCTTAAACGTGCACAGCCGACCTGATGGCTACACCATCTCGGCCGTCTGAAAACCAAGGTTGACTGCCTTTGCGATCATCGTTGATTATCATCGGCACTTACCTAAATATAGGAACATTGGGTCATGTATGCTTCTCTCTGTTCGCCCGAGAATAAAAAAAAGACTACCTTATGTTGTGTAATTCTATCTGACAGGACTGCCCAAGAGTCGACACTGGATCGTCTTTAATTTACCCATCTACAGCCCGTGGCCAGTTGCGCGTCCCTAACGTACTCGGTGACGTCCTTACGTGGCGTAATCCCTTATATTGGGCAGCAGCAGACAAATATTAAAAAGCCATATCACAGGGTACGAAACGAATTTGGACCTGTTAGTTTATACTCTTGCAGTTTGAACTCCCCAGGCCTGCCCTATAATGAAGGATGCTGCTTGCTATAGCTAAACTCGTCGCTACTATGAACCAAATCTCCAACTGATAATGTATGCAAAGCCATATACGCCGCTCGTTTCATCCATAAACAATTTACTGAAAGACAACCTGACGCCGTCATGCCGGCAACTCCAATTCCATTGGAACAAAACTTACGGCCTCGTGGGGCCCATAGATCTTTGTCATCCTCCCGCACCAAGTCAATGCTGTATGTATCTTGTGTTCAAAATTGTATTATGTGTGCATAATATCGTTCTCACCAACCTCTCCTAGAGGCACCGCGGCTCTCGTATCTTCCCTTATCTGACACAGTGCCTGAGGCTCCTTGTGCGCCGCTACGAGCCTCTTCAATACTTCTTCGGCCTTGGGGATCCATCTCCGAGAAATCAAAAACAAGAGGTTCTTCGTTAACCGAATCATCGTCACCCCGAACCTGTCTGTTGACAGATCCAGTAAAGCTTCCCCGCGAAGACTGCGGCGGTGTCTGTCTATGGGAAGCCATGCCCATGTATCGTCGTCGGCCGAATGGCGAACTTGATGTCGCTACTGGAATCAATCCCTCAGGGGGGTTCTCTTCCGAGAGTCCCCGCTGGAGTATTCCAGGTGTGTCAGAGTTCTCGATTTCAGCAGCTGGTTGAAGTCGATCAGATTCCCTTTGCGTCGACTCTTCCTCGAGCTGCATCTGTCTACCCAGCAGAGTACTCAAAGTAGGAGGCTCTCTGTCATCGGCACCCAAACTGATACTTCGGTGTGCGAAAGCGAGGTCCGCATCGTCGTCATCCACCATAGATCGATTATGCAGTGCCACAGAGCTCGCCCGTCGCTGGTAAGTTGCCAGTCGTGGTGATAGAGGGATGTCGATGGCTGTCGTGCCATCCTGCGTCACTGTACTTTCTCTAATAATGCCTGGTGGAGGGTTATCAGACGCTCGGCCTTGACGCGAAGTGATCCGTCCTTGTCCAGTATAGTCAATAATCGAGTTTTCGCTGAGTCTTGACGGAATTGCTGGTGTATGGGGAGTATGGGGCGAGAGCGGCTTGCCAGGAGACGAAGACGCGGATACTGACGCCGGTGCCGTCATTCCAGGCACACTCGTCAGTTGTCGGCTAGATGAACTTGACGATCTTTGCATCTGTACAGACGATGTCATGGACTCGGTAAGAGCATTGTTTGAATCCCGCATCTGGTGGAAGCGCGATAGTTGCGCAACCGTTCTGTTTGTGGCGGACTCGCCCTTCTTAAGCGAATCAAAGCTCACAAGATTTTTCTTGTCTTCCATAGCATGAATGAAAGCGCGCAGTCCCTCCTCATCATCCTGAAGCGACTCTGAACTAGTCCCCGCCACCTCAGCAAGGAGGCCAGATCCAGGTTGTGCAACAGAGGATGCTAGACTCTGCTTTCCACTACTGCCCTGCTCATCATCTCCAGCTCGGCTAGCTCCTCCAAACGATAAGCGACCACGGCGATGACCGAAACTGCTACTGTAGCGACTGGTTGATGCAGGTCGTGGGGAACTGGCCACGCCGGGATCTACAGAGGTTGGAGGAGGGCCACCACGCAAGGAAGCCGGCATTCCAGCTGTGAGGGATGTCCGATTTCCTGCCTGTCTAAGTGAGGGAATACCCGGTCGTGTCAACGACTGGGGGGAAGCTGGTTCAGTATCAATATGTCTAGGTATAGGCGAGCCCGATAATGAGCCCGCTTTGAAGGGCTGGAATGATACCGAGGGTCGTCTATTTGAGGCCTCTCGCAAAGAGGGCCGCACTGCACTCTGACGAACTGGCATAGAGCTTGGACCTCCTGCATCGTTCTGCATTGGTAGTGACCCTGGGGGTGAGCTTGTGTCAGAACCTGGTGGTCGCACTGATCTTAGAGCCGAGATCGGGCTGGTCCCTACTGGGACATTTCCGTGAAACGTCGATAGACTCCCATAAGGTTGCTGTATGTCATTCAAGTTGGGGCGCGAGCGGCGGTCGCGCAATGACCCTACCTCGGCTATGGGTCCCCGCTGATTGTCTTCCTGTTGCGGGAGAGATGGCCGAAAGAAGTTTTCGTCGACGCCCATGAAACGGGAGCTTAAGAGAGCCTCAGAGTCATCCACTCGAAAGTTACAATCGTTGCGGTATGTGACAACTGTGCTTAATCGTCCGACAGGGACCTCGAGATCCCCAAACACATACTCCGTCACGGGTTCAGGACTGCCATCAATGGGAAGACGGAGCTGATCTTGACGTGAGCGGTCAGAATGAGAGGAACGTATCCGGCATTGCGGAATGAGCGCCGGGTGAGAGTGCTTAGCTGGTCCTTGGCTAGCAAACTTCCATGATGGAAGGAGGCGAGTTGCAGTAAACAACGACCGAAAGAAAACGATGGCTTTCTTGTAGATGGTGGGCAGAATAGGGCCAAAGTCGGTCGGTATCGCGCCAGAATACTTGAGGTCAACTCGCCACCTCTCAATGATGACTTCGTGGTTTCTTCGTGATGCACCTGAGGAGGTATCGGTAGAAGAGCCTGACGAGTTCAGCTCTTCCATTACATCCCATCTTTTGCCGTTCTCATCAACGATAACGAGGCTTTGGCTATCTTTTAACCGAGAGGTGTCCAGATACACCTCGATAATCATTGGGGGCGGACGGTTATCGAGGCTACCGCAATTCTTCCAGAACTTGAGTTCATCCCTGAAATCATCAATCTCATCGGTCTCGATTTGGAACTACTTGAGGATCAGTAATGGAATTCATACAGATAACGGGAAAACCTACCCATTTGTTGGGTTTTCGGGCGCCATTAGCTCCGCGCGCAGGCTTAGTCTTGATGCGAGAGTCGAGGACAAGCACGGCTGTCTTTGCATAGAAATTCTAGAGGTAGAGTAAGTATTAGCACCCCAGAAATTGACCAATGCAGACCACCCTCATGGCATCCATACTTGTATTATTTGGTCAAGCTTCTTCACTGACTCGGCTGGTGGTGCCGGTGTCGGCGGGTTCTCCATATTTGGCGAATTCGGGGCATCTCTGCCAGCAACATTGGAGCCGGCTCGAGGTCGAGAGCCCAGAGCAGCTTCTCGGGTGCTGTTAGATCGTGATGGCACAGCTGGCTGAGGAGTTCCGACTGGGGATGACACCCGGGCTGGGCCACGGGGTTGTTGATGCATGGTATATCGTGTACGCAAAGGATGTCTTGTCTGTGGCTGTTGTACAAGAGATGGATTGATCACGAACGTATAGGGATTTTAATCGGCCACGAGATCTGCTCATCCATTGTTCATATCGTTGAGGGCAGGCTGATAGAAGGGAGGCTCGATCGATGGATTGGTATCGGTAGCAGGTCCTATGAGATTCCGAATTGGATGCGGATTCGGAGAGGGAGCGGAGACAAGGTGGATGTTGATGAATTAAAGTGTAAAAAGCGACAGGATGGCTCGATTAGAGCTTGGTTTGTTGGCCGTTTGTGTTGTCGGTGAGATGTAGGTACCTCCAAGGCAGAGTAATAGCAATAGCAAAAGCCGGGCAAGACAAGGCAGGGCAGGGTAGGCAGACAGATGCAGCTCCCAGGGTCGTTGTCGATGTAATAGGTCTGGGTGAGGTGTGAGCGAAGAGGGTCTAGCACTGTACAGGAGAGAGAGGACTAAGGTCGCACTAACATGGGGGAGGCCTGGAGTACAGGTACAGGTACCGCGGTTGTTTGCCTTTGATGTTTGTGTTTGTCGGCAGCAAATATTAGACCAAGATCAAAGTCGAGCTCAAAACAAACTGAAAAAGAAGTGTTGAACTGTTTTGTTCGTCTGGACCGAGTCGAGATGAGATGAGATGAGATGAGATGCCGCTGTAGATTAGAGGCAATGAAACAGGTCACCACCAAACACCTCGTGATGGGCAACCGGGAGTGGATTGGATAAACGGGCTGTCGTCATCGGCTAGAGCCTCACGTCACAGGGACTACAGCGCAGACGAGTCGAGTCAGCGACGGTAAGGCAATGGATCTCTCTATAAAACTCGAGATTTTCCTGCTGTTTTTCGATGTTCAAGATGAAAGATGAGGGGCTTTTCTAATCTATTGACTGTCTCGTGACCACCAAACACCGGGCGCTCTGCAAGATAACGACCCTTTCATATCAATACCAACTATCGTTGCATGCGACGAGCACCTCAAACAGTCTAGAGCTGGAGCTCGGATCACCACCAACAGCAATCGATTCAGGGTCTATCCCCACAGAGGTTCTTGGATGGAGCATACGGAGTAGATTCTCTTGATCCTCTACCTCCCTTATCACGCAATCTAACGTGAGAACATTTACGATCCGTCATTGTTATTTGCCCCCATCCATAACTTCTAGGCAGATCACTCCTCTGGTTGGTTCATGGTGGCTGCAGTAATAGATGGGATAGATGTTGAGTCATGACATTTCCCCTCCCCTCCCTTCTCTCCGAGTATCCATTGCATTGCATTGCATCGCGTTGCATTTACCACGACACAAACAAACGAGATAAGCGCTCCTATTTGCAGATAAGCGGCGCTGCCTGTTCCTTATCGTGGCATCTCTCTGCCTCTGGCCTCTGACCTCTGACCTCGGACCTCTGACCTCTGGTATGCATCCTCTTTGTAGCCTGCTCTATCCAGTCTAGCTTTTGTAGATCCGGAACGTTTGCGCTTTTGATCAAGCCTTCCCCACATATTGCATCTTGTACAAGGTTAATAATGCATAACGCAGCGAAAAAGTTGAGTATCACAAAATGGCATGCACAGCTGTGCAAGTCTGATGGAACCTTGAGAGGCATTCAAGGCAACCAAAAAGACACACCTTGATGAGGGCTAGTATTCATGCATCGCACATTCAATCCCAAGCAAGTGAACTCTATTCTCTTTCTCGTAAGTCAGCGAAAATTTAAAGCCACTGTGTATATCCTTCCGTGTCAAATCGTGTGTCAAATTGTTTACGGTTGTTCTACTATTCTTCTATTCATTTCGGAGATGGTCATATATATACGCCGTACTTAGCTATCAAAGCCAAGGCCGATTTAATGGGTACAATAAAACAGACCAGTCTGATATGTGACTGCTATACTTTACCTTATTCAATACCTCTTTGAGTCCTATGCTCCTCGAGAACAGTACTCTCACTACAGCATCATGTAACCTGGGACTTGTTGCCACGTCCCCTGCCTCCTCTGCCTCGACCGCTACCAACTCCACCACCACCTCGTCCGCCTCTAGATCCCCGGTTGTTGGTGCCTGCGCCGGAGTCCCCTCCGACTCTGCCTCCGCTTGCGCCGTTCTGCTCATTGTTCGTAGCGGTCTCACCGGGACCTTTGGCCTTGCCGCCTCGTCCTCGTCGACTCTTCTTCGCACCCTTGGCGTCTTTCTCTCGGCCATCCTTTTGCTTCCGCCGAGCCTCCTCCTCCTCTTGTGCTCTTCGACTCTCTTGGTCCCACCATTCTTGAAACGCTTGTTCTTGTTGAATTTCTTCGAGCGACCGCTTCGCAACTGCTTCCTTGACTGCCTCTTGCTCGCGTCTCTGCTGGCCAATGATATCTTCCAGGCTGAACCCGAGAGTTGGCTCCGCTTTCGTTGCTGGAGTAAAGTACGACTTGGAGTGTGGCACCAATGGCTTCCTAGGCTGCTCTGTCGAGGGTCCTGCGACGATTGCGGGGGAGCTGTTGGTTCTACCTTGTCCCGGAAACCTTGTGTCGGGTGACGCAGTGCGCCGTGTTGCCAACTTTCCTTTCGTCTCTGAAGCGACAAGAGGTTTTGCGTTTGCGGATACCCCTTTAGGCATTTTGGATTCCACAGAAATGGCCTCCTTCAACGACATCTTAGGCCCTGGGCTTGCTGCCTTCCAAGGGGCTGGTCGTCCTCCTTCCGGGACTGTTTCCCAGGGCACATGATTCGTAGACTCACCCTTCGCTGCCACCGCTTCTGCTGCTGCCTGTGCCTGAAGTTGTCTTTTTCGTTCTTTTTGCGACATCTTGGTCTGTGGTTTGTTCGCAGCTGCGTCCTGTGTCTTCTGAGCCTGTAGCCCAGCTGTCAAAGCCGATGACGATGACGCCTCAGACATGATGTCTTTCAAATCCAACTTCGAAGTAGACAGTTTAGAAGATGACCACGGAACACCAGGCCTAGACGATGCACGGCCTGGTGTCCTGAGGCTACTCAATTCAGAAGGTTGGGAGTCCGGAGAAAAGGAGAAAGCAAGGGGAGTCGGGCTATGTGCGGAGCCTGCAAGCTCTTTACCCTTCGATTGTCGCCATCCTTTAGGAAGCTGAGGCATGTCGTCTATATCCGGTGGCGAACGAAGACCAACGGCTTCAGTCGTTGGTGAGCGTGGCTTGGCGGATAGGGAACCATCTTCATCCTCCATGTCGAAGATCATATCTGCCTGTGATTGCTTTGGTCGCAGACTGGGACTGAAAGGTTCGTTGTGCCCCCCTCTTGACTTACGCCGGAGTGTATCAGGGGTTTGCAGGGGACTGCCCTCATCAAGACTTCCAATTCGTGTCTTGAACGACGATGATAACTTTTTCTCGTCATCTCTCTGAGTTGCCTTGTATGCCATCTCCCTTATCCTGGTCTGGCGCTCTTCTTCAATATCAGCAACGAGTTCAGGATGAGTTTCATGAAGCAGTAGCTCTGCCCTTCCACTCCGCACAAAGGGGAACCGTGCCAGTTGATTATCTCGGACCACCTCATCGAGCTCGAGCAGGAGATCTTCATCCAAATTATCGAGGAGATGGTTTTCGAGCATTAACTCCAATTGGAGACAGATATATTCAAGTCCTGTGTCCTTGAACTCTGTGATAGAACATGGGCTGATCTCGTTGAGCAAGTTTGAAATGTTCCTTGTCGTTACAAACTTGCCGATGAGGCCCTGACAAACTTGAGACAACCTGTCGAGCATCAGCTCGTTCGCAGCCCCCAATACATCAAGCACGAGTTCTGATAGCTCGTCCAAGTTGGAAACCGAGACATCGTCAAAGAGATCTTGTCCGATATCTGCGTAAATGAAAGACATGACATAGTGGAAGGTTTCAGGATTGATATGATTAAGGTCAACCCTGATCATCTCTGTCGGTTCCATGCCGTCACGACGCCCAGCAAGCCACTGGCCCTGGGACCGCCCATGGAACATACCTTCAAAGAAAGGGCATCGTCGACACAACAACTGGCTGTGGGCCATGATGTCTTCCCCATCCAACTCAATAATTATATCGCCGTCGTCGAAGAATGAAGGGTCAGAGATTGCCTGCTTGAAATTACTGTCGAGTGACTCTTCCACACCTCCAGTCTGCAAACGGACTGCCGCCTCTAGTTTTGGTAAAGCAAGAGCGGTCGCAATCTTCATCAGCTCCGTCCTGACATGTCGGAAACGAGGAGCAAGTGGAGGTGCCTCGCGGGTGTACTTCCACACTGGGACGAACCTGTCCTGGTATGCATGAACCACGACGTTGAGGACAGTGTAGATATCGACTTCAAACAATGTCAACAAGGCCTTGTCTCCCATAAGTTCGAGGCTGAAAGTGTCTGTGCTAAATGTTGACCCTCGACTGCGCAGCACGGACAATCCATGTCTCAAAGCTGAACTTCTTCCAGCAAGAACCCAGCTGTGAACTGGTATCTTGGTATCCGGCAGCGATGAGGAACATATTACCATGTTCAGATCATCATACTGAAAGGAGGTCATGTCCAACCAGCGCCGCAAATCTGCTTCAATGTCGACAGACCGGAGAATCTCATATGTGACAGGGTCACGCTTCTCCCCAGCGATAGCTACCTCCCAGGTTTTCCGCGCACTCTTGGTTTCAGCATGGTTTTGAGGAGCCTCAAAATCGTTGAGGCACAGCAGAGAGCCAATATCATCGCGAAGCGACTTCTCGCTGATCTTGATCTCCTGTGCCATGACTTTGCTATCCTTTCTGATGGCAGCAAAGGCGCCGAAAATGGAGCTGCGAACAGCTACACAGTTCGTGATATAAGGCACTCGCTGAAATTTGACGTCTTTGCGTTTCAGGTCACCAGGCCCAGCAAAACCAGTCAGTTTCCCTTTGGCACGCTTGACTCGATTCCACACGGCCCCTGATTCTGTGCAAATAATTACTGAACCATGTTCCCCGACTCCAACAGAAGCAACTCCGTCCTTGCGAGAGTCCCAAATACATTGTGGTTGTGTCAGAGCATTCTTGATCTTAACTGGGTTGGTGGTGGATGCCGCAGACTGAGCTGAGTCTCCTTTTTCATTCAAATGCAATGTGAATAGATCTCCACGTGCCGTCACAGCGGCGATTGTTTCACCACCCGCGGTGATGTAGTCAATCTCCCTTCGGCTTCCAGGTTCGTACCGTGTCATGAAAGTGTTTGCAAAAACATCAGGAAATGGGAACTTGACCAGATTGTAGCCGTAGTGACTGAACACCCAGACCGTGTGGTTGGATAGCAGACATATTGTGGCTTTATCGATCGCCGATACCATCTCAATCGGTGCAGCCAGTAATGAAGCAGCCACTTTCCTGGGAGTGTGCTGAATATCCAGCGATCTTGAATCAGCATCCATTAAGGCGAGTTGTCCAACATTTCGGCCCCAGGTGAAAAGCGAAGCTCCTGTGTGAGCGACTGAATGGTTCGCAGACGCGGCGACACCAAGAACGACTTCCTTCTTGAGAGATCCAAAGACCTGGCGTGGTGTAAGACTCATAGGTTCTTCATCCGCCTTCATCGGTGGGGGCAGGGCATATCCTAGTTGTGAAACGGAATTCAGACCCCATGTCCAAAGCTCCCCATTGTCGACAATAGCCATGGTATGGTTCTGCCCTAGCGCTACTTGATGGATTTTCTTGTCCATGAATGGGCCCCCAACAGGAACAAATTTGAATTGCGTGTTTTCGTCTCCTAAGCCAAGTCGCCCTCCACGACCAACGCCACAAATATACAGATTTGAGACTGGGTCTGTTGTCAAAATAGCACTGTGTAGCTTCGACATGCATACATCCTGAATGACAATCGGGCGGTTTCGAACCAAAGTTGGAATCTCTTCCAGGTTCAGTGAGAAGGGCACTTCCACATCATGTTCGTCCAGATGAGAATGATACAATCTGTGTACAAGAAGGTCGGGTCTCGAAAGATGGATCCGATCAGGGTACTGTCGATCGTCCTCATCGCCAACTCCAAGAGATACGTTCTTGTTACTGCCGAAGACGAACAGTTCATCACCGTCAACTGAGCTTTGTAGTCCATGTGAGACTTTAACTGTACTGCAATGATAATTAGTTAGGTCCTGACCAGTATTTTGTTGGTGGCTTACTGGAGAAACCCATCCCCTCCACTGTCAACGCTATCATCATCACTGTCCGAGCTATGGCCATCTTCCATGGTGTTTAGCGACCTTTCGGCGATCGTGGAGTTGTACACATCAAAAGGACTGTTGCCCTCATGGTCTTTCGTCTTGATCAAAAGTCCTACTTTATTCATAGCACTCAAGTTATGGCTGGTCATGTCTACCCGCTCCTTTTCTAATAAGAGTCGCGCAATCGAAACGTTTCCAGCATATAAGGATCGATGGAGGGCATTCCAGCCACTCTCTGGATCTTGGGCGTAGAGATCGATAGCAGGGTGTTCGACAAGCGCTTGAACGAACTCGTGGGCATTCGGATTGGTCGATGAAGCGGCTCGAAGCAATAGTGTAAGACCGGCATGATCGCGGCTGTTGACTTCTATTCGTCCAAGATTCGTGTGGCCGTCTTTCGATTTGCCAGGTGTCTGAGGGTGGCCGGATGCTCGTCGTTGCTTGGCCGCTGGTCGTGGGGATGTCCCCGGAAGACCAGGACTTCCTCCCAAGAAGCTGCCAGATCCTCCTACAGCAGGGCTCTTTGCAGCTGTCTGGGCATTGTAGCTGGTTGGGGCCAGCAGACGCCGAAATCGGTCGACATCGTTTTCCCAGTAATATTTCCAAAGTAAGTGACTCATGAGCAGGGGGTAAGAGGACTCTCCCGGGCGCGAAAGGCACCTCGCTATGACTCTCGATGGGTCACGGCTTGTTTAAAGGTGCAATTTGAAGCGCAGGAGAGCTTGATATAACGACAAGTTCTCAAGCGGCGCAGAGAGTGGTGGCGTTGACGAAAAGCGGAATGCGACGGCTGCTTGTGGTCGTATAAGTTGCCACCGAGCGCGGATTCGATCGACTGATAGGGAGGACGGGAATGGTCAGGGTTGTTTCTGAAGGTCAGTCGAAAGACAAAATCGATTTCAAAAGATCTCGAACGTGATGTGGCAGTTCAAACAAGCCCTTTTTAGAGTGGAAAAAGGCGAATAGGGATGATTTGTCGGGGTTTGAAAGGTCGAAGAGGCGATATCGTTAATGACTAAGGTTGAGAATCGAGGTACCGAGGGGCCGATTGTGCGCGTCAGTTAACTTAGTGCCTTGAGCATGCCCCAAAAACGTGTCGTGCCCCAATACAGCTACCCCGCCATTAAAGCATGGAATCTGGAAGTACGTGCAGCATCAGATTGAACCAATAACAGCCCTTGTCCTTAACGTGTGCAGCTCTGAAGCTCTAAGACACAATCTGAAGCTTTACCACATGGCTTGTATCAACACCTTTTATTTGTCGCTCACTATATGCTGATGGTTGAATCCGGACAAGTTGCCTAATAATTGTGACTCGAGTCTTTCGTCACGACATCATGAAGAATCGAAAACGGTAGGAGGCACATTTCTACTAAGCGATTGGATTGGACAAGACTGGAGTTGTAGGCCTCTGACATACAGTCATGGACAAAGATGATGTCGGAATGAGTCGAGATGATTCTGTAGTTATACGCGGTGGTTTGCGTAGTGACTGCGATGAACGAGCGTACTGTTTCACATTTAATAAATTCCCCTCCCCAGGGGTGTAGAGAAACTTGGAGACAAGCCTGATTGCGACACCCATACTAATATGTATAATATCTCTAGATTCTTCTCTATAAGCCAGTGTACTCTAAATCGGAATTAACAACATTTTAGACTATCAACTGAAACGGTTAATGGACTTTTGGACGATCTCACATGTCGCGTACTCTTTACTTGCCATCAGTCGGAGGCAGTCCGAAGGACGAACGGATCAGTGAAGATGGCGAGATTGAAGTGAGAGTTGGCTCCGGAAGCCCGGGTCCTGGTTTTTTTCCACAGCTATCGAGGGTTACCAAGTCTTGTTTCGATCCACTGCTGAGCTCAAATGCGCTTGGATTGCGACAGAGGTAGAGATGGTATCATGGAAACGGACATTTAATAATCTCATAGGAACAACCGAAAGCTCGGCGTCTGCAGATAAGCTTGGTAAGATGGGGGGGGAAAGTCTAACAAGAGATATCAATTTGCCAAACTTCCAAAATCGTGGGCCATCTAGCAAAAAGACTGACAGCGACAACAAACATATGGCCACGTCAAATTCAACCATTGATTTGTAAATGACTGCCAAGTGCTGCCTGATCTCACATCGGGGCTCTAGCTGCCGTGTGGCCCATCACGGACCAATTTGCGGGATCCGCTCGGTCGACGGGGATATAGACCGGTGCACGGTGATCAACGTCATGGGTGAGGGGACAAGGATGCTCGGGGTTTATTGTAGCTATGATATTGAGGTTTCTTAAAAGCGTCTTTCGGATTGGCTGATTTTTTAACACTCTCGATCTAGCATATGCTAAGAAGTGCGGTAGATGTCAAAACATGCTTCGGGCGCGCAAGGTAAGTTTCCGCGGCAGTTCAAACATCGAAAGTGAATGATGGTAGGCCGAATGTCTCGAATCTGCTACTGACCAGGCTGATAACGGGCGTGATCCCACATCTATGCGTATACCATCACCTATTCGAAGGGTCTCACTTCTATTTTCAAGGCCTCTTGAATCATTCATCTCATCCTTTCTCAACACCCAATCAATTGGCTTCCTTGAACTCGATAATTAGCCTGAGCTCTTTCAACTCCCAGCTCCGTGGAGCCGCGTCTGCATCATTGCGGACTCTTGCTTATAACAGAGCCTATCAAGCACGAATATTCAGTGGTCAGTGAGTGACATGGGCCCCCTGATAATGTGCCGACCATTGTCTGTCCAGGTACCAACGGAGACAGCTTGAAGTTGTCAGGGGTCTAGCGGCAGGAAACGGGCATCCGGGTGATTGAAGACGGTTTGGGACACAGAGCAAAAAGAACAAGCAAGCAAATTAGTTGAGAATGTGCAGATATAAATATTTTTATTTCTTCCTTGTGCAACTACCAGCACATGCCCATGTGTGACAAACCTTTTATATTAAAGACTTGCCTAAAATAGCAATAGAATGGGAGATTCGCGTTTTCGGAGAAGAATCGGCGACGTCAAACCATCCAGAATTCGGCTGCTTACCGTCTCGCCGAGCATCACTGGACCCCTCCCCCGGGTCTCGACTCCACAATCCCACCCACTGTCGCCGTTACGGAATCTTATCACTTAAGCCCAGTCCCCGATAAGACATTGGATCCTAGGCCTAGCAGACGAAATCGCACCACCAAAACAAATTCCCTCCACTCCCCGGCCCGGTCTTCGCTCGGAGGTCGCCATCTTCCCTTCCGTTACTCCCTCTTACCTTGTCAACTTGCGACAACTCTCCCCTCAACTTCTTTTCCTCTCTTCGTGTCGTCTCTGTTCAGCTCTTCTCTTTATTCGGGTCGCCAGTACAGTCGTCAAAATGTCAAACCCTGATGATAGACCTCTTCCCTTCGTCTACCAGTTCGCCGCAGGTACGCAATGCGTCCCGTTATCCCGCTGAACCTTGACATTCGTCCCGAACCCAATGGCTAACGTTTGGTGATTAGGCGCCATTGCCGGTGTCTCGGAGGTATGTCCATGCCACTTTTGCTTATTTGAGAAATATCGCTGATTTCCGTTGGCTGTAGATTCTGGTGATGTATGACCACGTTTGTCGCGTGCGCGAGACATTTAGCTAATTAGACCGCAGGTACCCTCTTGACGTTGTCAAGACCCGAGTGTATGGCCGACACAAGTGTATCTTCCATTAAGATAATCCCACCGCTAACCTGACGAATAGTCAATTGCAGACTGGCACCGGTGCCAACGCTGAATACAATGGCATGCTTGATTGCTTCCGCAAGATCATCAAGCAGGAGGGGTACGCTTTGCGCTCGCGATTCGGCCATTGCGCTCACTGCTAATAATATGCGCCAGTTTCTCACGACTCTACCGCGGTATCTCCGCTCCTATCCTCATGGAGGCTCCCAAGCGAGCTACCAAGTTCGCTGCCAACGACGAATGGGGCAAGGTCTACCGAAAGTTGTTTGGCCTCGACAAGATGAACCAGCCTCTCTCCATCCTTACCGGTGCCTCAGCTGGTGCCACCGAGTCTTTCGTCGTCGTTCCCTTCGAGCTCATCAAGATTCGTCTCCAGGACAAGGCCTCCGCTGGGAAGTACAACGGCATGGTCGACTGTGTTGTCAAGACTGTCAAGAACGAGGGCCCTCTTACCCTCTACCAGGGCCTCGAGAGTACTATGTGGCGTCACATTCTCTGGAACGCCGGTTACTTTGGCTGCATTTACCAGGTCCGACAACTTCTCCCCAAGGCTGAGAACAAGAAGGCTCAGATGACCAACGATATGATCTCTGGTGCCATCGGTGGTACTTTCGGAACTGTCCTCAACACTCCCCTGGATGTTGTCAAGAGCCGAATTCAAAACACCCCCAAGGTCCCTGGCCAGGTTCCCAAGTACAACTGGGCCTTCCCCGCTGTCGGCACTGTTTTCAAGGAGGAGGGCTTCAGCGCTCTCTACAAGGGTTTCCTGCCCAAGGTGTGTTGTTGCGTCAGAATTGAGATGTGAGACTTGCTGACAATCTTTTAGGTCCTTCGTCTGGGTCCCGGAGGTGGTATCCTGCTGGTCGTGTTCACAACTGTCATGGATACCTTCCGCAGCTGGCACTACCCCATTACTTCTGAGCTCAAGAACTAGATTACAAAACAGGGAGGGTGTTAAAAGAGCATATGAATGATACCAGGTCGCACGATGCAGCATATGCAGCGATTAGACGATTTCTTGGGGGGCATCTAACACTTGAAAGGGATGCTAGAGCTTGATCGCTACCTATGCATCCTGTCAGAGTACGTTTGTTCCGTTTTGTAACAGTAACAAATGGTTTACAGAGCTATGGGCGGGTCATTTTACTTTGATATGGGCTACAGTATTGAACAGAGCTTTAATCGAGTCGGTTGGTGCCTCAGTTATAACATCCTGCATTCCAATGTTTTGTGAAGATGCTGGGATCAAATCTGATAAGTCATTTGCCGAAGCTAACAATTCTCTGAGACTGTCGTTGATATTGGAGAATTCCTATTGATTGCAATAGGAATTGTTTTTGGCTGCGCGGCCTTGACGTCTATTACTCTCTGTAATTGTCTCGTTTTCGTCCGTTTCGTCTAGCTTCAGTTTGGCTGTCATCTCTACGCAGCCGCTGACTTACACGGAGCTTCACAAGCTAGCACACTTTCAACTCCACCTCTATCATCTGAACCGCACCACAGCTCCTCTACCTCTCCTTGCTCCTAAACCTCTTCTTAGTCTTAGTTTATCCTCCAATTCCTCTTTCTCCTACCCTTCTCCTTTCCCCTGCTCGGTTATTACTAGGGTATAGCCGGTTCACTCTACTTCACCTGCATCCTTCACTTCCTCTTCTCAACTACTCAAGAGCTTCCCTGTCACACTTCAGCATCTCAGGCCTTCCTCTTCTAAGGTTCAGGGTCTTCTTCTTCTCTCTCCCTCCCTTCCTTCATCTTCTCCAGAAGTGATTCATCGTCCCCTTCATCACGTCTATAAAAGCTGCTCTTCGTCCCTCATTCCTCTTCGTCCCTTATCCCTCTTCGATCTCTTCTCTCAACATCACAGCCTCTCCATATCTCTTGAGCAGTTATTCTTCTTGCGCTCTCTTCTTGAGTCCTCGTCTTGAACCAATTCCTCTTGTTCCTCATCCTAGCTCCTTGACAGCTTGTATGCTTGTATCATCAATCTCGTCCCACAACTCCTTCTTCAATTCTCTGCAGACCAATTGCCTTTCTTGCTCAGTTCAGCTACTCGACCATCCAGATGTCGGAAGGGAGCGTCACGGGGTCCGACATCGACATAGTCGACCTCACTTCGGACGAGTATGATCATCCCGCACCTGACAATCATGACTCCGCCACACCCGCTCCCCAAGAGATCTTCCTGGCGGTCAACGGGCATGGCGAACCGATTTGTCATATGGTTGATGGACCTGAAGCTGTTGACCCCATGGACGTCGACGATATCGCGGATGAAGTCGATGATCTTCAATCTCCACAACTAAGTGACGAGGAAAGTCTTTTTGTCGAGGACGACGGCAATGGGCCGCCTGGGCCTCCTTCTCCGCCTTCATCGGATGGTTCAGACAGCGCCAACGATTCTGAAAATAGTGAAGAAGACAACGAAGGCGATGATGCGGATGATAGAGTCATCCAACAGAATCAACCGCCGATCAATGGAGGTAATCCTGGTGGTGATGATCCAGACGACGACGGTTCAGACAACAGCGGCCCAAATGACGAAGATCCAGAAGATGAACCTGACCCCGACGAAGACGAAGACGAAGACGAAGACAACGATTCCATTAATGACCAGGACGTTGAGGGAGACGTACTCCATGGATGGAAGAATGAGAGGGCAGAACTCCATCAATGTCTGGATGAAGAGCACATCGATGTACCAGATTTCCAAGGCAACTGCGTCAAAACATGCCTTCCTCTTTGGATAGAACTTGCGCACAAGTTAAAGAATTATCGCAATCTTTTTCTTAAAGAGAGAATAGTTCTTCGAGGTGTCAGATCGAGGAACAGAATCAGAGCCACACAACGAAACAGGAACATTCGAGCTTTAATTGAGGCAGTCAGGGAGTCTTACGCAGCGAACCAAACAAACGTTAACGTCAACGAAAGACTCTGCAGAGAGAACGCAGCAATTCGGGAACTACTATCTGAAGAGGATTTGGAAGACTTTCCTGATGCTGTTCGATTACCCGTCAATGACATGTTTATGTCTTTGCCTGAACATATACGAGTCTATGTCCCTGAAGCGGTCCGCTATCTTTTTCGTCATTGGAGGCAAGGTCCTACGAAAAAGCCTCGAAAGACCGAACGTGTATGTACCCATCTTCAACACTGTTTGTATGAATCGTGAGTTCCTAACAATATATAGGAATGGCCCAAGGTTTACCGACGATGGATCCTATATGGCAGGCATCCAAACTATGACGACTGGGGGAAAGTCTACCAGCTCGCATGCAAGGAAGAGAACATGTCATGGGCACTTGGTAGAAATATGTCACCCAAGACACACCCTCACCTCAGACTGCGAGTCCCTACCGAGGCAGAGGAAGCCCGAGCCCTTGGGGGCGAAGGTAGTACTCCGCAGCCTCATCGCCGGGACCAATCTGCAGGGCTTGAAGAACCATTCCCCTTCAATGACCTTCCCGAAGTGCTTCAAATCGAAATTCTACGTCTCGCGCTTGTCTTTGACGGAGAGGTTGTTCATGCCATCTCGCGACTTGATCCTATGTATGAGCCAGCCTCGATTCACCGGAACTGCAACAATCAACTATCACTATTTCACCGTTTCCATATCGGACGCGAGGCTGTTTCTCTCAGTATGGGAGCTATACATCCTCAAAGGCTTCTCGCTCCTCTTCTGGTATGCAGACAATGGAATCTTCTGGGCTCAAGCCTCTTCTATGGAGCAAACGTATTTGCATTCTCTTCCATTGGCGAATAGGGTCGCTTTGCGAGAAGAATCGGACCCAAGCTTCAGCATCTACAACATATCGAGATTCTGTGGATAGGCTCACAAAGACTCACTTACGAGATCGACGAAAAGAACAAGTACACATCTCGCAGGACTCATGACTTGGCTTTTCTTCCCGCGGCTCGCCGTTTGAAGACAATTGCCATTCACTTGTCTGAGTCTGCCGTGTCGTACATGCGGCGAAAGCATGAACCGCCGCAGATCGTCCAGTACATGGTAGAAAAGACGGCAAATCAGCCCAATTTCCGAAGAAACCGCGCATTACGTACTCTACAAGGGGTAGATTATCTGTATTGCCTTCGTGGTGTCTCACAGGTAACTCTCTGGGACTACGATAAGTATCATAACACCAAACACAAGGTGCCGGTCCGTGACTGGACATTTGTTCGTGATATCAATGAATCCGTGCGCCGAGAGAAGGATCAACATGAGGCCCATTTATCCCAGCTCCGTTACCTCGCGCCAATGTTGGGTGGATTACGCCCTTCTTCAGCTCTTGCGGAACTACTGGAGGCAGTTATTAACCCGCCAGCTCCGCCTACGGGCCTTCTATCTCCGCCACCTGAAGATGAAGCCCTGTATCCTCGTCCTCAGAGTCCGGTGGATCTTACCTCTGATGATGAAGACTCTGATTTGGATGACGGTTCTAATGTTGAGGACCAGGGTGAATCTGAAGATTCAGATGGTGGCGGTTCTGACGATGAGGATGATGGGGACTCTGATGATGGGGACGACGGGAACTCTGATGATGGGGACGATGGAGACTCTGACGACGAGGACGATGACGGTTTTGACGACCATCCTTTCGACGGTCATGGCGGTGGTGATGATGCCGCAGACTTCAACCATGACAATAGACAAGAGGAAGACGACGTCGTTCGATATTTGGGGAGCCGACTCGGGTATGACTCTGAAGAGCACAAGTACGAACCTGGCCAGTGCAACGAGGCCTGGCCTAACAACGGAGCACATTATGAAATCATGAGTGATAGCGAAGACGAAGAGGACATACCCTCACCAGTTGCCGATGAGCATGCAGAAAGCATATCTGAAGCTGCCGATGATAACGGAGAAGACATTTCTGAAGCAGTCGACGCCGACGCCGACCAGGCTGCTATGCCTCCACCACCGGCTCCTGCCCGGGACAGGATCTCTGAGGGTCCCCAAGGAGAGCAGCGAGAACAAAGAGATAGGTCTGCTTCTTTATTCGTGACAAGTCCTGAACGAGAGCGGCAGACTCCCTTTGCTGTGAAGGTAGAGACTCCACCTCCACGCACCAGTCTTGCTTCGGGGGCTCCAACGGACAACAATGCAGTCCGTGTCAATGTTACACCTCCGAGGGAGACACGTGAGGAAAGTGACTTATTCGCAAGCCCAACTCGCTACAATGAGATTGTTCCCCAGGGGGGGGACCGGACATCGCCAATCGATCTCACTCGCGATCTGGGTTTAGAAACTCCAGTCCCGCCTTCGCGCTCACCTTC
The DNA here is from genome assembly GCA_013266165.1 of Fusarium graminum. Lineage (NCBI taxonomy): Eukaryota > Fungi > Ascomycota > Sordariomycetes > Hypocreales > Nectriaceae > Fusarium > Fusarium graminum. Next base: position 44,620 of record JAAGWP010000407.1, read on the forward strand.
ACGCTCGAGCCCTACTGGCAGTCAAGGTCAGGAACAGAACAAACGATCTTATGGTGCGTTTGTCAGCGATTCAGGAGATGAGAATGATGCCGACGATGAAGACGATTGTGTCGTGCTAGAGAGTCCACCTAAACGAGCTCGTCGTTTCGACGATAGGGATGATGATGGTCAATCTGAGCAGTCTCAACCCTCTTGAATTTCGCCTCTATTCTGCCAGTTTTGCCAATTTTGCCAATTTTGCCAAAACTCTGCAAGTCGTGGAAGAAGTGTTCACATTTTGGGAGAATCTGCTATCAAAATGACACAGATTAGAACACACATTATGAGAATTTGCTCTGGAGTTATGATTAGTTAAAACGAGAGACATATTTGAGGTCTCATCGAGAAACGACAACAATTACAAGGTTAATAACGCACACTAAAGTAGATAGAAATCTACTATGATAGTCAATGGAAACCCCCAACTGCCCCTCATAAAACATGCTATATAAAATTCGGTTGAGTATGATGAGAACAAGTCTTTTTCCAACTGTGTACAGGGTAGCCGAATCAAGCATAAAATTACCGGAACAGTGTAAGTCGGGCTTTAATTGACGCAGCTAGGGGTCTTTCGGGAACGTGACGTATGTACTTCCTATTGTGGACAGCGGGTGTAAAGACGCTCTGACGCCTGTGTAAGCTCAACTTCAGCCACACTCTACAAAGGCGTATTAGGGCAGTTAAAGAGTCCTCAACGGAAGGCAAAGTTACAAACAGGATTAGCATGAGGGTGAGGAGAAAAAACCCATTTTACGATACACTTAACGAATAGACGTATACAGAAAAATATGCATACGCAAAACCCAAGACCCCCGCAAACCTTGGCGCAGCTTGTTCTGGCCCGTCTGTGCTGGCAAGTGAAAATGGATACGTAATCAGCTTGCAGAGCCACATCCCATCCCATTAGACCTTGCCCAACCCGCATGAGAGCGCCAATTCATTCATCATCCTGCACTCGTTCTCATCTTTCCTCACTGAGTCGCGTCGAAAGCGCCTTCGTTCCTCTGATCGCTACTCCTCCACGGCCGGATCGGAATTATTTGTACACCTAGATTCGCCGCATTCTTAAACTTTGCTGCTTCGCCTCCCTCCTAATCACCCTATAACATCGTGTCCGATCGGTCTCCCCGACCTCTCGAAATCGAGACCTAATCACCCCACGATCGTGTCCTCCAACCTCCTCCACAAACGGTCTCCTTCTCAATCGCCAATCCCAAGCAAAAGGCGACTGAATTGTCTCTGTTTGATTGAACTTGTCGCAAACGCTACGCAATCATCGCCGAGACCGGGAGCGATTATCTCGTGATCCTCAGAGCTCGCTCAACCCCCTCAATCTCCCTACACCTTTCGTTGATTCCGTCTGACTGGCGCGCATTGGACTCGTGTCGCAGAGACTGCCCTCTTGAATCTTGACCAAGTCAAACTTTCTACCAGCTTGATCGACTCAGCCAAGGAAACACGACCTCGGCCGAGCGATTGGTGTTCACTACACACCTCTACCTAGCTACTGAACCAACAATCCGAATTTATATAGCGTACATCACCAATCGCCCATCATGTCGAAGGTAATGCGAAGCGTCAAAAACGTGACCAAGGGTTACTCTAGCGCCCAGGTCAAGGTCAGAGAAGGTTAGAGCTGACCTACGATACCTATTGTATCTTCAGGATTACCCTCGCTGACAGAGTCTAGCTACCAGTAACGATCCATGGGGCCCTACCGGTACTCAGATGAGCGAGATTGCTCAAATGACATATAACACGTATGTAGATGCCCTGCGCATTGATTGATTATCCAGAATCATGGGATAGAACTGACTTGGTATGACGCGATCAGATCTACCGAGTTCTACGAGATTATGGACATGATCGATAAACGTCTGAACGACAAGGGAAAAAACTGGCGCCATGTCCTTAAAGCACTCAAGGTCCTAGATTATTGCCTTCACGAGGGCTCAGAACTTGTTGTTACCTGGGCTCGCCAGAGTATCTATATCATCAAGACTCTGCGCGAGTTCCAATATGTCGACGAGGAGGGTCGCGACGTAGGACAGAACGGTACGTGTCTAATATGGACATTATGAAACAGCTACTGACAGTTGCCCAGTCCGAGTCGCTGCAAAGGAGTTAACTTCCCTTATTCTGGATGAAGAAAGACTGCGAGCCGAGCGAAGCGATCGAAGATCTTGGAAGTCTCGCGTTACTGGCCTCGAAGAATTCGCCCCTCAGCACGCTGAACCAACGAGCCAGGGAAGCAGACGACAACAGACACAGCCAAGGCGACAGATGACCGACGAAGAAGATGCCGAATATCGTCTAGCTCTGGAGGCAAGCAGGTACCAGGAGGAGGAAGACAGAAAGAAGCGCGAGAGCCGACAGAATGGACCAGATGATGATGATGACCTGGCGAAGGCAATCAAGCTTAGTGAGGAAGAAGAGGAACGAAGGCGTAGAGAGCTCGAGAACAGCAACGCTGCCTCTCTCTTCGACGACGATCCCGTACCCCAGCAGCAGACCAACCAGCCGCAGTTCACTGGTTTCAACCAAGGATATCAGCAAGGCAACCCTGTGGACTTTTTCGCCAACCCTATCGAGCAGAACCAGCCTCAACCCACTGGCTACATGAACAACGCTTACACTGGCTTCCAGCAGCCACAGCCAACCGGATTCCAGCCAAACTATAACACTGGGTTTGCCGTCCAGCAGACTGGCATGGGCTTCGATCCCTACGGCCAGCAACAGCAACAGCAGCAGCAAGCCTTCCAGCCCCAGCCCACTGGCTTCAACCCTTACTTGCAACAGCAGCAACAGCCGCAACAGCCTTCATTCTCATCACCAGCATCTCCTGAACCCACTCTCCAGGCTGGCAGTAACAACCCATGGGCAACCAACAACAGCCAGCCGCAATCATTGCAGCCAACACCCACCGGCTCCAATAACCCATTCGCCCAGTTCAGTCGCCCCCAATCCGCTCGACCAAACCCTATGTCATCCCTGGGAGCACTTCCCGAACAGAAGAGCCTCAACTCGTTTGGTAACCAGTCTCAGCCCCAGTTGCAGCAGCAGAACAGCTTCCCAACGCAATCGCAAAGCACCTTCCCTCAATCGCAACCATCGTTCAACGCTCCGCAGAAGGAGATGAACGAGCACGAGACTCGACTCAACACTTTGCTTGCCAGCGGCGATGGCATGGATACCTTTGGTAACACAGGCAACCTTCGTATTCCTGCACAACACACAGCCCCTGGCACTTTCATCAACAGTGCCGGTGCAGGTGTTGCTCGCATCAACGCCGAGGCGACTGGTAACAACCCATTCCTTCGACAGCAATTCACGGGCATGCCTACAGCCAACTATGGTGCTCAAATGCCCGCCGCTACCGGACCTGCAGGCATGAACGGCCAGACAAACAACCCGTTTGCTCATCAACAGGCACCACAGCAGCAAAAGCAGAACCAAGATCTGATCCAATTCTAGGCTCAGCTTTGATACTCCGATTTACGCCTTTGTTATGTCACTAGTCATATCAGCTTGCTGCTGAATGATCAACTGCTTGATTACCCCTGATTTTTCTTTGTTACACATTCATCTTCATCTTCCGTTTTCAACCCGATTCCCGTTTCTTGCACAGGCGAAGGATGGTATTCCCCTGTTCTCAGTACATTTTTGTGGCTTTCGTCCAACGTTGAGTATGGTATTTGGGAGGTTTAGTCGTGGTGGGAGAATGGGAGAGCTTTTGTGACGGACTCTGGGAATTTAGACAGCGCGTCTGACGCATTCAAAAAAACAATTCTTAGATCTTATTGAAATCTACTCCTTACTCCGTCGTAGTCCTATTGCGCCGTTCTCTGTTCTTTTTCAATGCTTCCTATAGCTAACCGCATAAACCAAATCGCCAGAGAAGACTCCCTCCTGAATCCTTCTTGCTAGAAAACGCGGCTTGACTCGGGCAGCTTAGTTTCCAATGCATGCGGCGCAATTTTGAGGTCGTGGATGCCATTTTGAGACAGTTGTGGGTGCAAGTGTCAGGACCATGACTTTATTGGCGCAAGCAGTTGGATCTTTTCCTTTTTTTACCAGCCATCAGGCAGGCATTGACCCGATGTGAAGTATGATGAATGCGAGAACCCAAACACCGGACATCGTTTGTACTGTGGCATTTTGACAGCCATCGCCTGGCATGTCTAGTCGATGTGCCTCCCTGAGCTACTGTGGTTGAGATTAACCAGCCTCCTCCATCATCTGGATAAACTCTTCCAAGTTTACACCGCCTTTGCCTTCGTGGTCTAGATGTTCAATCATGCTTTGAATCTCCTCGTCTGTCATTGTTCTTTCTTCTTTGATATCGGAAGCTAATCGTCGCATATCCTCAAAGGAGATGACACCGTCACCGTCGTAGTCAAACATATTGAACACTTTTGTCGCTTCTTGTCGGGGGTCTCGGCTGGCAAGCAGCTTGGCAGCGCATAATCGAAATTGGTCGAGGTATACATAGAGACGGTTGACAGGGCAGTTGTGCGGATCTTGCCATTCGGGGGGTACAGAGCCATAGGATTGTAGTTCTCTGAAGTACTCTGGTTTGGACATATCGAAGCCTAGAGCTGCCAGGGAGTGTCGAAATTCGTAACTGTTAAGCCATCCTTTCTTTTTCATGTCCATCAAGTCAAACTGGTAGAGAGAAATGTAAGCAAAGGGATTCTCGAGTAGACTCGGGCTTGACCTACAACTTCATCAATATGTTCGCGATCCTCCTCGGGAATCGTGCTATAATCCTCATTTGATGACACCTGGGGAGCTACAGGCTGTCGCGATTGGGGAGGAAGACCTGAGCCGCCTAGAGAGCGCCCCTGGAAGGCAGTACGTGGCGTTGTATGCGAATTCATTGTTGGATGTGATGTGGCGGGGGGATTCCTAGAAAGCGGCGGTCGAGGAATTGGGTGGTGGCTATGTTCGCACGAGCAAGCAAGTAGAATGTTCAGATTCAAATCTAGTGATGATCGCGAAGCTCGAGGATAACAGATGCACCAAATATGGCGTGGTGAAGATGCTGGAGAGACGAGGCGCAGGGATGAGCTTGGTGTTGTTGGTCGTGGTCAATGAGATCTGAGGGAGAAGCTTGGGTTGCGACGCGCTGGCAGACGCGACAGCTGGAAAAATTGGCACACTAATACATTCAAAGGTATTGAAGATCCATGACTGGGGATGACAGGAGCAGCGCATTTATTGAAACTGCTATAGAACTAATATCCAATTGGAATTGGCCTTTATATTTAGATGGACTAATTGTTGTAATAGGACTAACGTCGCTATAGTTTGTTTTGTGGTGCAAGATAATTTACCTAATACTCGTAGTTTGTTGCTATGGTCTACGAATACTTTTGTTTTCTTCAGTCTGGTGGGGACAGCGAGATGGCCCCAGGGAACCATAAGAAATAACTGTTTTAGATTGGATGGCAGAAGAACTTGGGTAGTCCCAGCGTTGAACATCGTATACATTTCCTTAATTTCTTTTTGTCCCTACTCCCTGACGGTCAATTCTTTTTGGTACTCACTAGGACAAGTGAGTAAAAGAGAGCTTTCGCATCACTGACAGCTTGAGGCCGTTTTTGACGAAATGCAAAGAAAAGAAACCGGGCGAGACATATTTGATTAGAAAGCCGTTTCTTATTAAGCTGTTGTTTATGTGACATCCAGTCGAAAAAAGCGTCATTCATGAGAACATTTGCTTTCTATCGTCACAGTCGCGTGCAGCGATAGCCAACCAAAACGCGTTATTGCGCATGGAATCTACCTTGGTACTTTTGGTCTAGGTAGACTCCAGGCATCGCACAGGCAACAGTGACTCTAATGTCAGGTAGCGTAGTTGACAAGTCTAATTGGCTAGCGTTAGTCATCAGTTCTGCCGAGGCCAATCAAGCTACGAAGTTATTGTCTGAGGCAGCAACAGAGCTACAGCCAACCTGCCTGAAGACCAAAGGTCCGCCCCGAAAAAAAAGCTGGCTGGTGGACGGAGCGACTGACTGACCTCACCATCAACTTCATCGCCACGAGCTCTTGAGGGTATAAGGGTGCAGCCTTTTCTGGTCCGCGCTCTTTCGTCCATCTCTCACATACGCTCATCTCTTTCATTAACCTAATTTTACGTTCCTATATTCTTTTGCGACATCTCCCAACTTCTCGCGGCCCCTGCCGCTCCCCCAGCACTGATTACAGCTGCATTCCCCTGGCCCTTTCATCCGCAACGTAGCTTCGCGAATTCACATCGCAGCTCTTAACCAAGCTTTGCGCCATCTGTCCTGAGGCACATACTTTACACTCATCGCTTGCTCGACGACAATTAGTGCTATTGCACCCGCGATACGTGTCAATTCGTTCATCGATTTCGCGACGAGAGCTCTTCGCTTAGCGTCAAAATCCCAACGCGCGACGACTGTTTCGCTCGTATACGAACAACCACCCATCCATCCCGAACCGCGCCGACATCGTAACGACCATCATGTCTTTCGGCGGCGGCTTCGGAGGCTTCGGCCAGACCAACAACAACAACAACACAACACAGTCCACAGGTTTCGGGGGCTTTGGTGCGAGCAATAATAACAACACTTCAGGTAAGAGACCTTTTTCAACCACCGGGACGGCCGATGACAGCGGTGCTGATTGGAACGCTCGAAAGGCTTTGGAGCTACCAACACTGGTGGTTTTGGCCAAAGTAATACCGCTTCTGGTGGCCTTTTCGGAGGCGCCAATAACAACACCACAGGCGGCTTCGGCTCAACGACTGGTACGCGAATTCCGCCTATACGCACCGCTGTCATCGTCGACTAGGAGAGGATACGAGAGGCTTCGGAGCCAAGCTGATATACACATACTGACAATTCTTAGGAGGTTTTGGAGCAACAAACACTGCAGGCGGCTTCGGAGCCAAGCCTGCCTTTGGATCTACTGCTACCAGCACAGGTACGGGCCTCTTTGGCGGTTCTGCTGCAAACACCAACACCACCACAGGCACTGGATTTGGAGGGTTTGGAGGCGCTGCAACCAACACCACGTCGGCTTTCGGTAGCAACACAGGAGGTGGCATGTTCGGAGGCAACACGGCCAACAAGACTGGCTTTGGTAGCACACCTGCCGCTGGCGGATCGCTCTTTGGTGGAGGTGCCAATACCACAACCAATACCTCAAGTGGTTTTGGCTCCGGGTTTGGCGCTTCAAACACCAACACTCTGGGCGGTGCCGCAGGCGACCCCCCTGGAAGTGCTGTTACCCCCTTCCAAGCGCATACCGAGAAGGAAGCCAACAGCACCTCGACCAACCACTACCAAAATTTGCTCTTCCAGGACGCTTACAAGAAATGGTCAGCCGATGAACTCCGACTTGCGGATTATGTTCAAGGAAGGCGGCATGGCAATGCTACCGGTGGTGGTGCGTTTGGCGTGAGCTCTGGCTTTGGTGGAGGTTTCGGTACTAACACAAACACTACCGCGACTTCAGGCTTTGGAGCAAACACAGCGACCAACACTGGCGGCGGTCTTTTCGGAGGAGGAGCGAACAACAACACTGCAACTACAAGCACTGGCTTCGGCTCTACAGGGTTTGGCGCAGCAGCCAACAACAACACCACCTCTACTGGTGGGGGACTGTTCGGCAACACCGCTAACAAGCCTGCAGGAGGTCTCTTTGGCAGCACCACTACCCAGGCACCTCAGACGGGCGGTCTCTTCGGAGGAGGGGCGAACACTACTACCACTGGTGGTTTTGGTCAAACGAACACCGCTGGAACTGGTTTTGGCCAGACAAATACCAACACGGGTGGTGGCCTGTTCGGAAACACCCAGAATAAGCCTGCAGGCACTGGTTTCAGTTTTGGAAACACAAATACCAACAACACTGCGACCGGCGGATTCGGAGCCAGCACGACGAACAGCGCATTTGGAGCCAACAACACGGCCGCAAACCCCAGTGGTGGTCTATTTGGCGGCAACAACACTCAAGCTGCAAGCACGGGTGGCGGCTTGTTTGGCCAGAACAATAACCAGGCCCAGCAAAATACCGGCACTGGAATGTTTGGACAGAGCAACCAAACCCAGCAGACGGGCGGCATGTTTGGCCAGAACAACCAGCAAAAGCCTGCAGGCACTGGATTATTTGGCAATACCAACACTGCAGCCGCTGGTACAGGCGGGGGTCTTTTCGGCAACAACCAGCAACAAACCAACACAACAGGTTTTGGTACCGCTAACAATAACAACGCAACTGGTGGTCTGTTTGGCAATAAGCCCGCTGCTACTACTGGGGGCATGTTTGGAAACAACACCGCTGCTCAGCCCAGCACGACCGGCACTGGGCTCTTTGGCGGCCTGGGCTCCAACAACCAGGCTCAGCAGAACACTGGTACCGGTGGCCTCTTTGGCAACTCCGCCAACCAGCAGCAGAAGCCTGGCCTCTTTGGCGCAAGCACGAGCAATGCTGGGAACAGTCTTTTCGGAGGCCAACCTAGTCAGAACCAGGGCTCTACCATGTTCGGTGGTAGCACCAACCAGCAGCAACAACAAAATGGCGCTTCGATTCTTGGCAACAGCCAGTCTGCCAATGCTCCTCAAGGTCTAACTGCTAACCTTAACGATGTTTCGGCATTTGGTTCCCCTGGCTTGTTCGCCGGTCTAGGTGGAAACGAGGTTCAAAACCCTGGCCCTCTTGCTACTCCTTTGAGTGGTGGCTCTAAGCCCAGGAGAAGCTCTATTCTGCCTATGTACAAGCTTGCTCCTGCGTCTGCATCTCGTTATGCTACTCCTCAGAAGCGAGGATTTGGCTTTTCCTACAGTGCTTATGGAACACCCTCGGGCAGCCCAGCCAGCAGCATTTCCAGCACACCTGGCAACCTAGGCCACAGCCTGTTGGGTTCCGGCAGATCCGGAAGTTTGAGCAAGAGCCTGTCATCCAACAACCTGCGCCGCAGCTTCAACACTGAAGACAGCATCCTCGCCCCTGGAGCTTTCTCTAATGGATCGCAGCCCAGGTGGTATGGCAGCACCGGCTCCAAGAAGCTTGTCATCAACAGAGATATTAGAAGTGATCTCTTTTCTACACCACAAAAAGACAAGGCGGCGGACGCTGGAACTGGATCTCGGAAGTTGTCAAAGCGTGTTAGCTTTGACACTACCAACGTCGACATGGAAGACAGCACCCCTGTTCGTGCTCTTCCTGCTGCTAGCGATGTCGATAGCCCGGCCAATGATGAGACCCCTCGTCAGAATCGTGCGATTAACAACTCGAACGCTTCGACTGGCTCCAAGACTCCTGAGATGGAGGAAGTCAAGGGCAATGAGCTGGCCATCGTCCACGAAGAGGATCACGCCGCCACCACGGAGTCTCCTGCCACCAGCACCCTCGACAAAGCTCCTGGCCAGTACTGGATGTCGCCCCCATTGGAGGACCTTGAGAATCTGAATCGTATGCAGCGACAGAAGGTCGATGGGTTTACTGTTGGACGCGACAACGTTGGCTATGTTTCTTTCAAGGTTCCTGTCGACATTAGCAACATTGACCTTGCCGAGCTTTGTGGCAGCTTGATTGTGCTTGAGCCTCGATCTGCGACTGTCTACCCCGTATCCGCCAAGAAACCTCCTGTTGGTAAGGGTCTTAACGTCCCTGCCAGAATCGCTCTCGAGCAGTCCTGGCCTCGTGGTGGCCGTGACAAGAGAGTTGCTAGCGACCCCAAGAAGTTCAACAAGCATGTCGAGCGTCTCAAGAGAATTGAGAACACGGCCTTCGAGAGCTATGACAAGGATACTGGCATCTGGGTTTTCTCGGTTGAGCACTTCACTACTTATGGTCTCGACGACGACGACTCTGATGATGAGGAGATTACCCAGAACGAATCTGCTCCCGCCCAGGAGATGGCCGTTGATGTCTCCGATAACTCTCCCATGGAAGATGATACCTTCGAGTTTCGAAGGCACCGAGCACTCCCTGGCGGATTCGAGGATCAACCGCAGGCTTTCCAACCCCAATTCTCCGGTGAGCAGTCTTTTTTAGGGGTTAGCTCCGCGGATTCTGCACCCAACGATGTCAGACTGTCCCTCGAAGAGGAGTACGCTGATGATATGGGTGACGAATATGACTTGTCCGAGGATGAAGACATGGCGAGGTCTTCACTCGAACAGCATCTGGCCGCGGAGCTCGACGACAACTCGTCAGAGGGTGTTCCGGAAGCCGTCAAGGCTACTCCAGGAGGCATCCTTAGAGCTAGAATGCGAGCTGTGAAGGACTCTGCTGGTCCCGTGCAGCTCGAAGTTGCAGATGGCGACGATTGGATGGAGATGTTGAGAAAGACCGTCAGCCCGGTAAAGCGGGACCGACAGCTTCTAAGAGAGCTGAACGATTCCCCTTCAAGGAAAACTGGCTTATTGATCGACCTCGACAAGAGTGGACCTGACACTCTACGAAAGTCCTCGATTTGGAGGAAGAGCACTGCAAAGAATGATAGATTGGATAATTTCGCGGCAAGCACCATTGGTATGGATAAAGGTCGTGGGTTTGCGACTAGCATTGACCTCATGAATTCATTGTTCGAGAAGCCCAAGCCGGCACCTCAACATCTACAAGCCTCAACTCCTACCCGAGGCTTTCCCAAGGTCGGTTCCCTAGTTGCTACCTGAGTGACCCCAGAATACAATTTACTGGAGGTTTATGTATCTATGATTTTATACTATATGAATTGATGCTAAGATTGAATTTGATTAGTGGCCCTACGAGCGACAAGACAAAAAGATGAATTTGGACGGCTATGAGAAGACTTTCCACGACGCCGGACGACCTACCTGGGGACCAGATGAAACACTCGTTTTCCCTCGACCTCTGACATCTCAAGGCGGTCGTCGATCTCTCATTCAGAATACCGACATTCTTTCTTTCCAACGTTGTACTGTCCAGACAGAGAGGCAAGAGCTCCGTGTAGCCACATTCGCAACTGAGGTATTTGAATTCGGAAACCGCCCCCAGACACAAGCTAACTGTTATATAGCAATCCAAACGATACCTTGGCAACCAGGACAAGCTCACTGACATTCGGGTTGTTGATGGTGTTCCTTTTGCATCACTCAACACTACCCAACTTCAAGATGTTTTCCATCAGCAGGATATGAACGACCCTGCGAGCATGCAGGAGAAGCATGTCTGGGAGTTGGCCAGTATCTTGTTTGATGCTATTGACAATGCTACTCAACCCGAGCACCTCATTCGCAGATCCAATCTTTCTCAATTCTGGTCTCTCCTCGTGGACTCAGCGTCTTCAACGACTGTTGGCCTTGCTGGATCAAACGAAGAGAAGGCTGTTGCTTGCCTGGCTGGTCATCGCATCATTGACGCATGTAAGCACCTGCTTGATGGGAAGAACTTTCGACTTGCGACATTGGTTCCTCTTATTGGCACCAGCGATGATGCCAAGAAGGAGATGCGAGAACAACTCAGGGCGTGGCACGAGTCGAAAATGCTCTCTGAGTTTTCCGAGTCCATCCGCACTATTTACGAGCTTCTTTCAGGCAATGCATGCGTCTGCGAAGGCATGAAGGGGGTTCCCGTTGAGGACCGTCTGGACTCGTTTGTCATCTCCAAGAAGTTTGGACTTGATTGGAAGCAGGCTTTCGGCCTTCGCCTCTGGTACTCGATTGCTCAACAAGATGACTTGGCGGCCGCAGTGCAAGGGTTTAAAAACGACATTGACCAGGAAAGAGAATATCTGCCATTGCCTTGGTATATTGATCAAGGCATCAAGCCTTTATGGGACGATGATAACTCTGAACGTCGACAAGATCTCCTTTGGGGTCTTTTGCAGCTTTATGCCAACAAGACTGCTGATCTTGAGGACGTCTTGCGTCCCGAGAACTCACAGCTCTCGCCGCTCGACATGCGTCTTACATGGCAACTCGGTCTTGCACTTGCATCCAGTGGCAAGGTCTCTTTCGGACAGGACGGTGCTGAAAAGGCTGACGCTGCTACTGTTGCGTTCGCCTCGCAACTTACGAGTGCAGGCGAGTGGCTCGAGGCTGTCTTCGTTTTGCTTCACCTTAGCAACCCACTTGCTCGACAGATGGCTATACAAGAACATCTCGCTCGGCACGCAGGCCTTATTGGAGACGAGAACTCATCCGCTTTTGTTGTTCTCACGGAAAAGTTCCAGGTCCCCTCGTTGTGGATCTGGGAGGCTCTAGCTCTCTACATGCGCAGTGTTAAGAAGGATGCGTACTCGGAAGTGCAGTGTCTCCTGCGTGCAGGCTCTTTTGTGGAGGCCCATCGTGTTCTCGTCAACGAGGTTGCACCGCTTGCCGTTGTAGAGCGCGACTATGCCAATCTTTCAGCTCTTATTTCAGAGTTTGAGGGTCGGCAAGAGGTCATTTCAGATTGGCGTCTGGGAGGAGAGATCTACAGCTTCTTTCTCACGCTTATCCAACACCGCGCCAGACACGAGATGGCTCCGCAGGCTGTATTGGAGAAGCTCCTCGCGGGCCTTCACGCCATGGACGAGGAAGCAGGAGACTCTGGAGTCCTACGGTATGCCGCAGTGTCGGACATGGCGGACGAGACTGCCAAGGAGATCATCAAGGCCAGCAAGAAGAAACAGGTATGTTTACGTGGTTATGGCTTGTCAAAGAATAACAACTAACTTGATTGCTCTAGGATATGGAATTAAGGTCAAGGATCTTGAACCTACCTTTGACACAAGATCGTCTGCTGGCTTACTCCGTGGACCTGAGCATGGACCGGTACCGGGAAGTAATGTCTCACTAGAAGGCGGGCTGTATTGATACGGGGCAGTATTGGGGTTATAAGATGATTGAGTAATATCTGGGTAGCGTTATCAAAAAGGAGTGCCACCGAAGTGTCAGCAGAGCTTGGTTGGTCTCGGAAAGAGATCAAATTGTAGAATAGTCTAAATAGTCGCATGGAGCATAAGGGAAAATGATTTTGGGATATTTGTGCCATTGAATGCAGTTGTGATGCTTTCCGTTGCTACTTCGTAGATGGAGTAGTAGAGGGTATTGCTTGGTGCACAGTATAAGTATAATGTATATTAATTACTTATTGCTGTACGTGGGGTCAAGTGGATCGTCGATATTTGACACCCAGAGCTGCTTTCTCAAGTAATAGTCGGATCTAGATATGTTCTCTAATAAATAATATCCACAGTGTCAGCCATGTCTAAGCCCAAAAACTGGCCTGATGGCTTCCCCTATCTGAAAATGCCTCTTCATGACAAAAGCTTGAGTGCGACACATAAACAAGCCCTCAAAAACAAGCCTGCAGCCTCAAGTGGAATTGCCATCATTCCCTCTTCGTCGACAACAACGCCATGTAACCTGGTTAAAATTCAACCAATATCCAACCCTTCACATCCAGCCAATGGGCAGAGCGGTCTCTTTGCAGCTCAAAACCTCGCGCCTGGCAGTTTCATCCTTGCATACTTGGGTCGAGTGCATTCCGGCACAGCATCGTCAACAGAGAGTGATTATGACCTGTGGCTTGACCGTGAAATCGATGCGGCGGTGGATGCTGCGAGTGAAGGGAACGAGGGACGCTTTGTCAACGACTATCGAGGCGTGGGAGATAGAGCGAATGCCGAGTTTCGGACGGTCTGGTGTGAGCGTTGGGGAGAGCTTTGTGTGGGTGTTTGGGTGCTTGGGGGTGGGAAGAAGAAAAAAGGTGTTGGTATTAAGAAAGGGGAGGAGATTCTTGTCAGTTACGGGAAGGGATTTTGGGGAGAGAGGAAGGCAGAGGAATACGAGCTTGAGTACGAGGGCGAGAAAGAAGAGGCCGGAGATGGAGATGGAGATGGGGATGCCAAGTGATGATATTGGACCGAGGGTCACGTTGTTGAGGGTAAAGTCATCATTGGCTGTCGAGTCGAGTCCTCTATGAAACTCCTACTCGACAGTTGCTACCAACGCCCCAGAGCAATCGGCTTGAGATTGGCGGTCGACGAGCTCACTATCTTGACTCTTTACTTGATTAAGAAGCGCGCCCAGAGATTGCAACGCACTGATACATTGAAAGCTGTTGGCCATGCCGAGAATCGTGATAGTAAAAGGAAAGCCAAAGGCCAATGTTGTCGGCCCCGTCTCCTTCTCTTGTATCTCCTCGACCCAGTACAAGGCCGTGACGCAGCACATGCATAGCCCTGTAAGCACCATGGAAATGAAGTTGATCAATTGCACTGATCCGTGATATATGAAAAACTTGTTGACTAAGAAGTGTCAGTGTATGATTGCTCTTCGAGTCAATAGGCACAGGGAGGAAATACCTGAAGAGTTTCGGATACAGTTGTCGTCATGGAGGCTTTTGTTCTTTTGGACTATCCTGTGGATTGTGGCTATGATACCCATCATCTGTACGAGAGTGACGGTTGTTATACAAACGGGAACTGTGTTTATGGCGGTTAGTTTGGTAACTGATATGACGCGTTATACACGAAGGGGATCTTACACCCAAGCTCCTTGATGATATGCCAGGTCAAAGCATTCTCGTGGTTGGTCGGCTGTGCCATGTTGATCTGGTTGTAAGTGAAGTTGCTCATGATAACGATTGCTGATGGTAATGCAGTTCCAGTGTCAGATGATGTGAGGATAAGAGACCTTGAGAAACGAAATGGGAGGTTTGGTCGAACTATATATATTCGCTCCTGGTGAGGCCCATGCGAAACTCACTCACTTGACCTTTATCTGTATACTATTCCCAAACTTTGGTTCCCAAAGTCAAACATTGAAAGACGGAATCTCAAACTATCAAATTCCCCTCTTCAAACTTTTCAGAAGCAAACCTTTTGCGCTCCAGCTGTTCTTAAATGTCTATACTGCATCTGCATCGTACACTCCTAGATGAATTTGCATATAAAAACATCCTCCAAGGGCTTTTTTGCGTTTCTACTGCATCCATACCTTCTCTTTTGATCTATTAGTCTATGAATATGCACGAGTAAAAGGTAGTGCTACTCACGCCGGGCTGATGCTTTCCTCCAGGCCATGGTGCGTCGAATAGTCCACACTGATACACCAATGAAGAAGATGAGGCCGGTGCTCACGACTAAAACATTAGCAGCTTCCTAAATGTAGTATAGAGTTAGGATGGAGTACTTACAGACTACACAGCTAGAGTCTAGCATAGACGCTTGAACAACAGGCGTCATGCCTGGCATCATGGGACCCGGTGGCTGTAGAACCGGAAATGGCGCCATGTTCAATATAGTAATTCTGGTATTTGGCATGTAAGAAGAAAGAAGTACGGGGTGTGAGTTCTTTATTAATTGTTCCAGAAGGCGCAAAACAACTGCGTGCCCGGGCTCAAGGTTTGAGGGTATTCGCCCACGTCTAAACTCATTGCTCTATTTGCCCGAGTGAAATAGATGCTATCTATCAAGGTTTAACAAAGGCCAGTAATATTTATATCTAATTGCAATAAACGCTCCCTAATTCTCTTTACTTTCCCTTTCATGCTCTCGGTTCATTAGTCCCGTCGCTTCCTTTCTTGCTTCACTTATACTCACTGATCACCTCTTCAATACGATAGAACATATTGACACATTTTGTCCATGCCTCAGTAAGCCTACCCTTGTCCTTAGAGTGTCTACACTGACTCAGTACAAAGTCCTTGGCTTTGCTCTTGTAGCAGCCGTGCAAATGACTCTTGTCCTCATTGTGGGGAGAGCTCATGCTCAGGTCAAGCCCGGTATGTCAGAGTTCCATTTTGCATTATCTCAGATACATGGCCACTATCTCAACCAGAATACTGACTTTAATAGCCCAGGAATACCTGTATAAAGTCTACGTCGAAACTTCAATTTGAATTGGCTGCGTATCTGTCCTACTGCTCTTAGCCCAACTCTACGTTTCGGCTATCATCATGTCACAAGGAGGACCTTGGATCGTAACTCCCTGGCTAGCAGTTGCTCAGATCATGACTTCTCTGTACCTTTTGCATCTCCCGTACGAGTATCACAACGAGTTGGACAAGCAGTGGCTCATGGCGGATGGTTACTTTCCGGATGAGGAGGAAATGGTGTCCAAAAAGCAGGAAACGGCCGATCTACGACAATACCGAAGCTTCTCAGAGTCCAACTTGGAGGTACATGGAAGCTGCAGTATGGAAGTATTGTAGCACAGTTTTCTGGCCCAGGAGGTGCTTCTCCTGTCGCTGTATGAGAGCAATGGTCTGCTATTCAACTGTCCACGATGGGCAAAGTGCCTTTTCACGTTCAAAATATGATATGAAATTCTTACAAATCAAGAGTCTCTTCTACATTTCTTATGCCCCTTTTTAGTTATGTCTATTGGGGCCCTTGACATCCATTTGCTTACACCACCACGAGATGGCCATTTCGTGAGGATTTCCTAATTGGGAAAGCGGCGCGAGCAACCTTGTCTCTTGTAGCTAATGAGCATTACAGAGAATCAAGAAAAAGCCATAGCTCGCGTTTGCCAAAGGCCGAGGATTTAAGTGTGTTTGTATAAATAAAAGCCCAAATTCCTCTTATTCTTATTCTTCAAGAAATTCAAAATATCTCCTCCATCCACCGTCTATTATCATATCCCCTATAGCCTCTTATACGTCTGTCATCATTTTCTACTTGCAATCATGAGCTCTCAAACCCAGACCCTCCAGACCAACTCTTCCCCTACTCTTATACGAACTACACATAATGAAGATGGAGTATCTGTATTTGTCCCAGATTCTAACGTCACCCCCTTCGAGCCCTTCGGTCCTAAAGGCAGTGGCTTCAATATATTCGACGTTCGTCAAAGTGTCCCCGTCACCAACACAGATGCTGTTTCGTCTTTTGGAAACTCTCTCCCGAGATGCCCTCCCAAAGGGGCCCTCTTCTGTATGACGCAGATCTCTCCTGGTGGCAAAGCACCTATGCACCGCACAAAGAGCCTCGACTACGCTGTGGTCTTGTCCGGCGAGATAGTTCTGGCACTTGATGGTGGCGAGGAGAAGACGGTAAAGCAAGGGCAGATTATGGTTCAGCAAGGTGTGAATCACAGCTGGGAGAACCGTGGCGAAGTGACTTGCCAGATCATCTTTGTAATGATAGGCGCTGAGACCATTACTCTCCAAGATGGAACAGCTTTGGAGGAGACTGTCTTCAAATGAACCAAGACTTGAGCCGACTAGACATATTTGCTATGTTATCATATGTCAGATAGAACACCCAACCTTGATTCCATGCCTGTGCACTCCCTTATTCTCCCAAACACTCTTTGTGCATCTTCCTTCTGCTCAGTTGTCGTTGACGTGTCAGAGCTCTTGATGACCTTGATAGGCCAAAGTAAAAGATATGCGCCGACAGCCTGCCAACGCGCTGGTTTTGACCCCAGGTGGTATCGGCCCATGTAATTGATGTCGCCCAAGGACTGGGGAACAGTTGACAATATTTCTCTCGCCAGCGACTGAATGATACCTGTCGAGTCTGTAATCCGACTCTTTAACGCTTCGTTTTGTGATGCGCAGGTGACCCTCTCCAGGCAGCCGATCAATTTTTGGTGAAGGATGATACGTGCCGTCCGGTGATAGTTCCATTCATATGCCATCCACAAATCCGGATGGAGTTGGATAGTCTCTGGCAGCCAAAGATCGGATCTTTTACTGCCAGTTATATCGCTACTGGACATAACCCGAAACTCCCACTCCGGCTTCTTACGCCAGAGGGTAGCCTCATGATCAAGGCGTCGCATCTCATCAACCAGGTCTAATGACCTCCCCGTATCAAGACTGTCTACGTCAAGAGAAAGGATGACTTGGTTGGCTTGTTGACAAATCTTACTGATCGCGAGAGTATATTTCTCGAGCTTTATAGATGCCATGTTGTCGTTCAATGCTTCAAGCCAATTATGGGACTCTGGTAGTGGGCTCAGCTGTTTGGCGAGCTGTTGCTTTTGCTTTTCAAGTGTTAGTTGACTTTTCATTTCCAGTTGGATTCATACGCTGAGACTCATACCAGTCTATGATGTGCTAAACGAAATAGACTCCATCCACGGGGGTCATGAAACTGTCCATGTCCACGCAGACGAAGAATATGGGCCATACCTTGAGCATGGGAGCCGTTCGTTGCTGCATCAGGCATAAACAGAGTCTACCTTGCTGTCAGCATCTTCAATCATGTAAGCACGACGACTTGTACCTCGAATATATCCAACATAACTGTCGTCATTAAATCGTAGTCATCTGGAATCTTGTGTCTTTCTGCCAACGACTGACCGAGGGCGGTAAGGGCATTGCCATAGCATTCCAAGGATCTCCTGACCAAATCTTCAGATCTTTGTTCTCGTGAAAGATCTGCGAATGCACAGGCCTGAACAGCGAATCGCAGGGCATAATGGCCCTCGACGTTGACTTCTTTGAACAAGGAGGGTAGATGCTCGAGGAAGCCTGGAGAGGATGATTCGTTGCAAGGAAGTAGAACGTATTTATCAATAAACAGGTTTGCTGCTCGGTCATCTTCGGACGATGCTCTTGTGCTGGGCTGTTCTCTTAGCCATGGGAATTCCGGTGGGAGCTTGATAGGCGTAGAATAGATGAATGAACTCTCAGAAGAACGCTCAAGTGATCTACTTCTGGTGCGACTATCTCGATAAGATGAAGCAGAAGAAGCAGAATTTCGGCTTTTATTTACCACTTTTTCTGTTTCGTGTTGGAACATGAGATCGCCTTCATCTCGATATCCAACGCAGCATTCGTTGCGAGCTATACAACGCTGACATGAGGGGCGGCCACGATCACACTATAGCTGCAGTCAGATAAAATCATTTAATTGATTATTAAGATAAAATACCTTGACTCTTCTTTGACGGCAGCGGAGGCAGCCTCGACTTCGATGCGACATTGTTTAAGCTGGCCTCGAGGTATCATAAAGGTTAGCCGCTTGGACCAAGTAATAAAGATACTTAGGTAAGTTTAGGGGTATTCACAGTGATACTTACTTAACCTAATCCTTTTCTACCACTCAGCCTAGACGGTCAAGTCTCTTAACACCCCTCTACACTAACAAAGTAGGATAAAACATTAACGTGTAGGTTCTTTCTACAAAACACTCACGACTCCAAGACACATTGACAGTATATTAATGGAATTCTTTACTCAAGTAGGGATAAGATGTTGGTCTACCTATTATCATCAAGAAGTAATAACAAATAGATTCTCTTTGGAAAAGGTCTGCTTTATTAAACAATCATCAAGTTGAACATGGAGCACATTAGATATTACACCTCGGAGCAATGACCAGAATTATACACCAAAGGATACATAACTGTCGTCTTCCTCTTTTATTGTAAAGCAACCACTGCATTCTAAATTTAACACTCTCTAGAATACTAATCAACACATTTCACGCCCAATTCTCATACAAACACGACATCAAAATGGTTCGCTTCCAAGTTCATAGAATCAACAAACCAATTTCTTCTCGTTTCCGCGGACACTTTCGCGACAGAAACCTAAGCGACTCCATCAAGAAGATAAAAATAAAGACAAAAACCAACATCTTTGCACACACACACACTTCTCACCCACCGAGACCCGTCGTCCTTCGGGAGACTGGGAGGTTGGTATCCAGGCAGAGCAGCGAGACTCGCCAGCTCTTTTGGCGGCCTCTATCAACGCGGCAGCTGATGATTGGGACTGCAAAAACTGCAGCTGGAAACTGCGTATGCTCGGGTCAAAGTTTCACCTGAAGTTCCATACAAAATACAATGGAGCGCCTACTTCGTGCCCGAAAGGAGTGAAAACTCCAGATCTTGTATCTTTGGCTCCCAATTCCCCCATGACACCCACAGACTCCGATGGTTCTCGGCCTGGAGGTCCTCTCCCTCAAGAAATTCTTGAACTCAAACGTCAAACGCTAACAAAGGATACAGGTAACGGCCAGCCCTTCTACGGAGTTCACCAAGCTCTTCTCGACCTCAGTCTCGGTGAGTCAGTAACAGTTCACATGCGAGCAACAGATATAAAGCGAAGACGCTACGAGCTCAAAGCCGGCACCATCATATCTGCCCCTTTCCACAGCCGGTACCGCGATAGCACTGTCTCTACGGGTAACCACAACACAGCTGTCTCTGCATTTGGCGCCGTCTACTCCAATCACCGCAAGATGGTCATTCTCGAAGCCTGGGCAGACCACGTCGTTTGTTTGCCAATGTACACTTACAATGGCAAAGGTCTCGAGAATCCTCAAGGTATGGTAGAGGAGTACATCGACATCCGCGACGCTGATGACGAGTATCCTGAGGATGGTGACACTTTTCACGAGCCGCTGCTAGCTATTCGCGGCGAGGAGTGTATTGGTAAAAACACCTTCATCTCAGGTAAGACCGTGATCAAGCTGACCGAGAAGACCGCTCATCACAGGTTCCAAAAACGCTCCGTCGAAGGTAAAATCGAGAGATCGCACTTCCGACGATTGTTCAAACTCTACCTTGACTTGGTTCAAGCAAAGGCCCTGGACGTCTTTGGTAAACCTATCGACTCCATGATCATCGTCCCAAACTAAACACGATACGAGGTAAGTCACTCTCACTCTTCATTCACTTAGAGACAACCGCTAAATCAAATTCCCTTTGTTCGAATCCTGTTCCTCATGCATCTAGGCCTCATGATGGAGTCCCGTGACCTGTCTTGTCTAAGTAAATAAATATCAGTGCGCTCGCTACAAACAACAGCTCATCTCAAATGAGATAAAGCTACCTTGCCTAGTCAAGGAACCCCACGCCCATCCTGCCAAGGTATATAATACAACCGTAACCCCTGTCCCTCCTGTAACTGTCCGCTGTAAGCATGATTAGATATCCTCTCCCTCGGCATCCACGTCCTCTTCGTCTACAATAGCTTGCTCTTCGTTTGATGTCGTCCCAGAAGCATCATGCAAGGCACCATTCCCGTTGACCTTTGTCCCATTGACTCGCATTGAAACCACGACCGAGTCCTCTGCTGGTTCCTCCGCCGCAACCTCCTGTTCTGGATCGTTGCCTTCTGTGACAGCCTGCAATACAGAGTGCTTATCATTCCATCCAGGTGGAAGACCTGGGCCACTGGCCGCGTTGCCATAGTCCGATTTCTTGGTTCCCTTTGGCCATCTTCCAGGTCCACGACCTGTTCCGCCGGATTTCTTTTTCGATGAATTCCTAGGTCTAGATGACGAAGTGCGACGGTTGCTGCTTGGGCGCTTTGGTCTCGATGCGCTGCTGGCAGTACGAGGGACTGTTGGCCGGCTAACACTTGTTCGCGTACGATCTCGTCGGCCGCCGGGAACAGCAGGAAACACCTCGAACCGCGTGTATGGAATGTTTTGGTATGGTTGCAGCCATGCCGGCGGTCCATCGACTTCCGCATCTCCCATCTCGACATCCTTGTCTTTTTCTTGCCCATGAGTAGCATCCTCAATGGACTGAACTGGTGCAGGTTCAGCATCGCCATTTAGAACTGCAGAATCTAGTTGTCCTTTCCCGTTATTGGTCATTTGGACGCTCGGGTCCTTGGTAATGGCAGCATCAATATCTGCCTCTGCTTCAGCTTCAGCCTCTGCTTCTGCCTCTGCTTCTGCCTCTACCTCTGCCTCTGCTTCTGCTTCTGCTTCTGTACTGGGGGCCAGAACACCGTTCTTCTCCCCATTGATGACGGCATCAACCATAGGCTGGTCTTCAGACTCAATCATGCCCTGTCCCTCGTCGACCTTCGCTTCGTCATCTTCTCTAGGCGCAATGGTGTTGATCGGTGGGCCCAACTCAAAATTAATGGTGTTGCTTCGGCCCATCACATATGGGGTCCAAACAAGAGCTTCTGGCTTGAGCTGTACATAGCCCTTTGCTTCCCACTTGCCCACATATTGTCGACAGTACTCCGAATCGACTCTGAATGCATACACCTTGGTTTGTGGATCTCTGACGAGGGCCCTGAGGCCCTCGAGAGCAGAGACAACATCGTCTGCCGTCATGCCAGTTTCGGCGGATATTTTCTTGACGCTGAGTCCCTCGGTCGCGAAATTCTCGTTCTCCATTACATTCAAGAAATAGCGACATAAAATCAGGCGCCAGTAATTACGGTATGAAACCAGGCCCATGTCAGATAAGGGCTTCTCTGGTGAGCCAGTCTTTTCCTCGACCTTTGTGAGCAAGTATGAAAAGTCGATGAGTAGGTTGCCATATCCTTTTCGCTGGTGTATCGGTAATGTGAGGATACAAGAGACGTTGTTTTGGCTGCTGGCTCTTTTCTCTTTTGAAAAGTATCCCACAAAATGATATCCTGTCTCATTGTATTCGCACAAAACGTAAAAGAGAAAGGGCTCCACGTCGTAGTACAAGGTTTTCGAGCCCAAAAACAGCTTGGCAAGAAGGCACAGGTTCTGGCAGTAGACCGGATTCTTGCGGCCGTCGACTTCAAAAACAGATACAGATCCATGTCGATAAATCTCGTCACCCGGGGGGTGTTTGGCCGGGCATTTCAACTTGTGTCTCCACGCAACGTAATCTGAGTTCATGTACTTGAGGCAAAACTCGCAGATAAACAGCACACGATTCCTAGTGTACTCGGCTGGATACGGCGCAGCATACCAAGTGTCGATTTCCCAGCCGCCAAACTCGATGCACTCGATCTGGCTGGCAATGTCGCTTCCCTTCTTCGCCCTTCGATTGGGGACATTCGCTTCTTCCTGCAGAGCCAGAAGGCGCGCCCTCCACTCGTCCTCGGCCTTCTGTTTGGCCGCATTGAACTTGTCCTTATCCTCCGGTGTTGGGCAAGTTTTGGCCGTATCAGCCTCTGCCTCGGTCAGGATACCTCCATAAGGTTTTCCTTTCATCTCGTCCGCATCTCGTTCGTAAAGGGTATAGTATGGCTGGGAGTAGTTATCTGTTGTGAAAGGGGTAGGTAGGGCAGATATAGCTGCAAGCGTGGCTCTGGATGGCGGAGCTGGACGTGGAGGGGGTGGTTGTGTGACAGTTGCCGGTTGTCGCCTCTTTTCTCTTCTCTTGCGAGAAAGAATTTCTTTAAGGTTGCCAGGTTTGACCTGGAGTCTAAGAACCAGTGATGTACGAGTATGCTTTTCTACCGCCACAGGCGGGGGACGTGTAACCTTAAGTCGCAGAGTTCTGGAAGGCTGGTGTCGCCCTGGTTCCACGCTCCCGGTTCGTGCTGTACCTTCAGACCCTGCATCGTTGGACTGGTTGCGTCGGCGTTTTCTCAGAGAGAGCGCATTTCCATCATCCTCCAGAGACGACGATTTGCGTTTTCTCAAGGTTCGGGGTGCCTCCCTCGGCTCCTCATCGAGCTCATCGAGCTCATCATTGTCATCTTGCGAACTGGCATCTTCATCATCCACTTGTTGTTCGGATTTATGTTCGCCTGAGAGTTCCGGGATGTCGGACTGTTGGGAGGGAGGTTCAATATCGTGGTCCACGTCGTGATCCTCCATCTCTTCATCTTCAGACCCAGATTCAGACTCAGCATCGGACTCTCTGTTGAAGCATTCGGGACATTTCCAAGCATAAGGTGCTTCAATTGTTAGTATTGGCCAACCCAAATATTGCAGGCACTCACTGTTGTCTGTGCTCATCGCAGCAGCATCTCGAGCGCATTGCTGGTGGGCTGCATCTGTAAGTCTCTAAAAAGAAAAAGAAAGCACATCATTTTGATGAGGGACCTTACCATTACCACCACAGCGGGCGCATGCCAAGTAAGCCTCGAATTCTTCGCTTGGATCGTCCTCTTCGCTTTGGTCGCAAAAAATGCAGTTGTTGGAAGCGGCTGTCGCCTCATCGTCATGGTCTTCCTCTGCTTCTGCCGCATTTTCCCATGCAGCCTCCTCGTCTGATTCTTCGTCATTAGCGTTCGTTGATTCGGATCTATCGCTTTCGCTATCTTCGTCGTCGTCGTCTCTTCTTCCAGGCTGGATTTTGACAGCGCCCACACCTTCGTCATCATCGTATTCTTCTCCTTCAGCATCGACGTCCTCGTCCCCTTCGGCGTCCATATCGTTTCCTTCTTCCTCTCCCTCCTCCGCTTCCGCAGCCTCCTCTTCTTCATCTTCCGCCTCGTCTTCGTCGTCTTCGTTATCTTCCTCGTCATCTTGTGTCGCTTGACGGCTATTATGAGACGATATTTGTTGGTGCGACATGTAGTCGTTGTCCTCCTCGCCCGATGCGTCTACATCCTCGCCAGACGCATCGCGATCGCTAAACTCAGCGTCGGCATTGTCTGTGGTGACTTGCTCGGTGCTCATCCTGCCATCAACTCTGTTTGGGCCGGATGCAATGATAGTCGCATCGCCTCCTGTTTCGCCAGCAGTCTCGTACTCGGCATCCTCGTCCGAGACCATGACGCTGTGTTGAAGCTCTTCCTCCATTGTTTGTACGTTTGCCATGGTTTACCTCCACGTTCCAGAAGTAGAGATTCTGAAACGAGAGCCTAGAATTTGCATATCGGTCGTTCTCGAGGTTTGGCGAAGGGTTCTCGCAGTGCGGTCACGTCTTGCTCATCGCGGTTGCGGCTGAAGACGCGGCCTTGAATCGAGGGGTGGATCGTGAGGAATGCGCGACGTGGGAAAGTCCAAAAATGGGATCGGCTTTAATCAAATCGCTCGAGCTTGATCAAACCACGCGTCTGCAGAGAGTCCAAATATCGTAAAGCTGCAATGAGTAGAACCGCTGGATCAAGTCGCGTCGACTTGGATGCTATCAAACAACCTCGCGAGAGCTAATTGCCACAGTGCGTGCGACGGCAGCCCAGGAGACGATGCACTGCTAGTCAGGTAATACACTGTGCGTATGAGCCCCGCGCTCACTGTATCATCATGCAGGGATAAGGAAAGAGCTAAGTTTAGGCCTCAGGCAGGAAAGATGCATCACCAATCGCTGAATTGTCAATGGCTCGGCTCGACATGAGCTTCAATTCAAGGCCCGACCACTCGAAATACCAACGACCACCGCGACGCACCCGGAAGGCAGGAAAGGCCTTGTCAATTCGATTTCTCTCGCCTCGATAAACACAGAGAAAACCGTAACGTCTGCTCAGGCAGCGCCGACGCCACGATGCCCGTCCCTTTTGAGGCTCTTCTTCCCTATGCCATCATGATTGGTGTATGTCACCATTCAATTTCGCAACCGCACGACACGAAGCTCATTCATCAATAGATGTTCGGTATCTCTGGTACTGGTCTTGCTGTCGTCAAAACTTGGCAGAACGAGGGCAAGCGACCTCGCTACTCTGTAGATCAGTGGGATAGAGTAAGATATTGCGCGTCTACAGCCATGTTCTAGTGCTAACTGATATCTAGCAAAGTACGCTATCACCAGAACGGATTCTCATATGATCAGACGAACTAATAGACCACGTAGTGATGGATCGCGACCGTCGACTCACAGGAACTCTACGAGGACAAACAGACAAACCAGAGGCGCCCTTAGGGTTCGAATTGAACAACCCCTGGAAGGTAAGATTCAATGACCTTTGTAGATTCTTTATGTACTGACTCTACATAACAGTTGGAGAAACGCTTTTCTTAAACAGCGAAGCGGTCCTGGGCTGTCCAGGGCGATCAACTAAACTGTGGCAGCTCCAATCTACTACTGTAAATATGCAATCAGGGGCAAGGGCATGAAGGCGTAGAAGCCTAAAGATGGACACTAGCTAAGAGAAGAACTCAAACAACGTCAAACTCATTCAATCGCTCAAGTCACGCTATAATGTTGAATACTAAGAAAGTTGGGCTTTGACAGCAGGGGTATCTCTATCATATCGCTATCTCTGCTCTATTCTTGTTCAGACCCTCCAGGAGTGTACAGGCCTGGCACATGGTTTGGCTTGACATATATCCGCACTTGACACACTTGCCCAAATTCTGCTTTGGTGTAGGCACTGTTTCTTTATCCTTCTGCTTCTTTGTCCTCACGGGCAGAGGTACAGCATCATCATCCTTGGGAGTTCCGTTAGATGTGATTTCCGTCTCGAGATCTGTGGCCTTATGTTGCTTCTTGAGACTGGCTTCGACCTGAGCCATCTCATTTCCGGAAGTTCGTCCGTTGGCAGAACCGCAACCTCCCAGACCCTCGCCCTCATCACAGCCCCCTGCCCCTTGACCCTTATCGGGTGTGAGCCGGGCCATGTCCTCACCACTTCTGACGATATCTAAAATCGCACTTGGCCGTACTTTCTCCAAGTTCTTAATGAGTCCTCGAGCCGTTCCTCGGAACGCCTCTGGGCTGTATATGCACTCGGTGCTAAAGTAGTCCAACTTCTTGTGGTATGCGTAGAGTACAATCTCCTTCTCGTATGCGTACTTGAGAGGCTTACTTCTCTTGACCTCACTGCTTGCGTTTCCTGTAACAATGCTGGTGCTTCGAGATAAGCGCGGCATATCTCCTCGGAGAAGGTTCATCAGGACGGTTTCAGCAATGTCATCTGCGTTGTGGCCAGTTACGACATGCCTGATAGCCAGCTTCTTTGCTCCTCGGTCCAGAGCCTGTCGACGAAACACACCACAGTATGTGCAGTTGCCCTTCTTTCCGATGGTGTCAACGACTTGGTCCATGGTCCATCCGTAGAGTTCATCGTAGCCGACAATTTCAAGAGGCATCTCATACTGGACGGCGTTTCGCTTGACAGTCTCCAGCGAATCGTCTCGATACCCCTTAATCCCTTCATCGACACTCAACAATACTAGATCAAGTCCGTAGTCATGTCGTTCGTTCAAGGTTTTCATCACAGAGGCTAACACTGTGGAATCCTTGCCACCCGAAGCGCCGATAGCGACTCTTTCACCTCGGAAAAAAAGCTCTGAGGATGTGATTGTGTGGTGAACTTCATCTTCAAAAACCGCGATGAAACAGTCTCGACACAGCTTATGGTGGTTCTTAGGACGCTTTACAACTGCTCGATTGTTCTTGCATCGAAAGCAAGGTGTAGGCGCCATTTTGCTGTTGGTGTAGGTTGATGATGACTGAGTATCTTGACTTCGAAGTGGAGGCTGAGTATTTGAGAGCGTTTGTGAGCGGACTGGCTGCCAAAATGTCGCTCTCGTGAGATGCACTCGTTTGGGTACAGTAGAAATTGTTTTGATTAGGTATACTTCACTCTCACACACTTTACCTAGCCTTTAGGTTCCTCCCCATCGCCTCATGATCATTAACTCTAGCAACAACTCTGCGCCGCACTGTACAATCACGTGCACAGTCGGAGCTGGGCAGGGATGGAGTCTTAGTGGGTCTCATCAGAAAGCCCTAACATGTAAAAAGTTCCACAAAGTTGAAAACTACGACCTTCTTCGTCTTTTTGCTTCACGGAACTTCAACCAGCAACTACTAACCCAAATAATTCAAGATGGTGAGTGCATAAACAATCGACTCGACTCTAATGGCCACAGTTTTGTGAGTCAAATTCAATTGTGCCTTGCGCGCATGCGAATTGAAACCTCCAGCGTCGGCCATTTTGTGGGCGACACATGCTGTTGGTATTCCGCCAGTACTCGATCACCTTCACCGGTATCGAGCTGGTGAAGACTTGGCTGGAGATGCGGCGTGTGCAGAAATGTCACGACCTATTCTCGTTAGAGTTCAGAGAAGATTTTTCGTTGGCTTGAATGCCTTGCTGATTTCTTCTTTTCTCAATGACAGCCTCCCAAATCCGGCAAGAAGGTTGCTCCCGCCCCTTTCCCTCAGGGTAAGGCTGGCAAGAAGGCCGCCAAGGTTAGTACCTCCGTAATCCCTCTGCTGTCTGCCCAAGTTCGCTGACGGTTTTAGAACCCCCTTCTCGAGAAGCGACCCCGCAACTACGGCATCGGCCAGGACATCCAGCCCAAGCGAAATGTCGGTCGCATGGTTAAGTGGCCCGAGTATGTCCGCCTCCAGCGACAGAAGAAGATCCTTCAGATGCGCCTGAAGGTTCCCCCGGCTCTCGCCCAGTTCCAGCACGTCCTCGACCGCAACACCGCTGCCCAGGCTTTCAAGCTCCTCAACAAGTACCGACCTGAGACCAAGGCCGAGAAGAAGGAGCGTCTCCTCCAGGAGGCTACCGCCGTCAAGGATGGTAAGAAGAAGGAGGATGTTTCCAAGAAGCCCTACACCGTCAAGTACGGTCTCAATCACGTCGTTGGCCTCATTGAGAACAAGAAGGCTTCTCTCGTCCTCATCCCCAACGATGTCGAGCCCATTGAGCTTGTCGTCTTCCTTCCTTCTCTTTGCAAGAAGATGGGTATCCCCTACGCCATTGTGAAGGGTAAGGCTCGTCTCGGAACGGTCGTCCACAAGAAGGTATGTGAAATTGTGCATTCATTTACAAAAATCATTTCTAACCCTATCATTAGACTGCTGCTGTCCTCGCCGTCACCGAGGTCCGCTCTGAGGACAAGAACGAGCTCTCCAAGCTCATCTCCGCTGTCAAGGACGGTTACCTCGAGAAGCACGACCAGGCCCGCCGACAGTGGGGTGGTGGTATCATGGGACCCAAGGCCCAGATGAAGATCATCAAGAAGCAGAAGGCTCTTGAGGCTGCTACCAAGATCTAAGGCTATTTGTTTATACCCCTCACAAAGCATTTGCGATTCTGGGATCAAACGGAGTTGCACGGTTCACGGCATGGAAAATGAATGATTTCTCGGGTTACGTTTCATCCCATCCCTCTCGCAGTGACTTGTGGGGCCGGTCTTCCGACCCTCCCAAAAATAGATGATGAGCTTGCTACATGAACAAGGCTTCAGTGTAAATGTGAATGTTAACGCCCTATGACTCTTTATTTCATTGTTCTCTTCTTCCTTCCCATGACAATTTATCTATGCTTGTGTTACCATTTGGGCAATGGTGTCGTATCGTGGTTGGTTTGAACAGATGCTGTGAAGGTTTTAACCATGACAACTCAATACTACCCATATATGTAAATCTTCAACGCGCTTCCCCTCGACTGTCTGGGATCGGCCAATCTGAAAACAACTTGGTATATTCTTGCCAGGCAAATGGCAAAGTAAGGCTATCAGTTTGAGATGGGTTGGTACCACGGTCACTGAGAAACCCGAAATGCGTAGGTCTGTGAGAATTCAAAGAGCACCAAACTGCCTCTGCCTGATGTTGTCTACATGTAGCTGTTAAGGCATAGATGCAAAGGACTGGTCGATTTCTGTTGCCTGCCCCAGTAGACAGGAGAACGGTTGACGTACTCGGCACAGCTAATATCGTGACATCTCGTTGCCTTCGGATCTAAAAATCTCATCACCTTGTCTCCTCCGGATTGTTCAAGCCACCAAGGTCACCATAGGTTAGAATTAGCTGGTTATTCAATCGTGGACCAGCTCGTGTGCATCATCAGGTAAATCCGCATATTCAGTCCTCACGACTTGCAACATTTCCAACAGCCTCATGGAAGGTGTGCCATACCAGACGGCCCGCAAAGAAGCTTGAAAGGTAAACGGCAGTCGTAAAATGATCAGCCATCCCGACCGCCAACGATTGTTGATCTTGAGTGTAGTACATATTTCTTTGCTAGCCATGTCATGTCATATTCTTCAAAGAGCGAGTTTCGTCGTTGAGCGCAAAGGCGCAGTATATCCCGAGTATAAGAGCTAGGCACGCTAGGGTGTCCTCGAGGTACCATAAGAGTTGACCGCTTTAGACTACCTAAGCAATAAAAATACTTAGTCAAGCTTAGGGGAAATTCTAGTAGAACTTTACCTAATCTTTTTCTAGCCCTCAGCCTGGACGGCCAAGTCTTTTGGCACCCTCTAGGGTGTATTGGGCAAGAAACCACCTGATGTTCGCTTCAGCTTTGCGCCGGCTGATTCCAATCTCAATGCACACTTTGAGTAACGACATCAAACAAAGAGAGGGTTCCATAATCACTGAGAATCCTAGTATAATGCTGAGTCAGTATCATGATGTGTGCGAAGGTAGGCTTTGGTATTGTGTCAAGCTCGTCTGTTCTGCAGGGGTGGACTCAAAAGACATGATATCTTGATCTTTACAAAGCACACATGGACTGGCTTGGCAATATTGCCTCCAGTTTTCCGTGGACTAATTTTTCTAGCATCGTGAGGCAAGGTCAAAGATAATCACAGTCGAGCAAACAATCATCTGCTTGCCCTCAATCTGTGCTCTAAATTCATCAGATCGTCAAAAAGCTATTCCATTGCTACTGTTGCTTTATCTTCCCCTCTTCTCTTGACCCACTTGGTGTGTTTATAAAGTTGTTCGCTCCCATCTTTTAACCGTAGACAAGCTTGAAGAGATCGTTGAAGACAAAGTAGTTGCCTCCGGCGTCACGGGCAAGCTGGAAAGACTGTGTGAAGTTCATGGGACGCTGCTCCTCGTCGACCTAAAGGGAAGTTGTTAGTTGCTGGACAGGGCGCAATGTTGGCAGCATGTGGTACGTACAAGGAGAGCACCGGTGATGAGGATGATGACACCGCCCTGGTCGTTGGAGGGCTGGGCATCAAGGGTGGTGACTTGGTGCTTGACCTTCTCAAAGGGAAGAGACTATTGGTAAAGATTGTTAACAAGGCCAGATTCTGACAGAGCGGTACGGGGAAGCATACAACGAGCTTTTCGGCAATGGCGGCAGCACCGAGGGAGGAGGCAGACTCGAAAGTTAGCATGGAGTTCTCGCGCTGTTATCAAGAATCAGTCAGTTGTTCTACTATGGTCACTCGGGGCCGCGCAACAGCGGATTACTCACGTAGAGGGCGGCAAGTCCATTGCGATCAGTGTCGAAGGTGTTGTAGTAGAACTCAATGAACTGCTCTGTTAATCGACGCGTTAGAGGCCGAGCCAAGGTGGCGGAGAACGAGCGAGCTTGTGAGTCAGCCCAGGGGGAATCTAAACATACTGGCGACATCCTCAAAGTCTAGATGTGTGCGCGGTTAGTCTCCCGTGTCTCTCAGTCACTTGCGAGTAGCACAAACTCACTTCCGGCCATTTTGAATACTGGGGACCTGTTCTGGTCGTTCAAATCGCTGATGCGTCTTGAGAAGGGAGATCGTGGGTTTTTGATCAAGAGATGAGAAGTCGTTGGGTTGTCGCAAAGTCTGCCCGAGGGGAAGCAACCAAGAGAGCAAGAGATGAGATCGATGGTGGGGTTGAGGGGCACAGTGCAGATTAGGCACACACGTCAACGATCAATGGGCTGGTGCCACGGAAACATGCCTTAAAACATCATGTCTTTGGCCCCAGGGCTGGGCTGGCACAGTGCAGCCCCGGTATAGGCATAAATGGCGGGACGGAGCTTGGATACGGCGATATTGGACCCGCATCCCGAATCCGCTGGGAAATAAATTTGCGCTGGAGCCGCCGTTCAAAAACCAATTCTGCTTCCAACAACAATTTCAACACCGGTTTCTTTGCCTGCAGAGTAAGATTCTCTGGCAGCAATGCCTCGAGGGTCTCAACGGTACACTTTGCATTGTCATAGTATTATTACTCTCGCAGGCACGGGTTGAAATTCACCAAATAACAGTAAGGTACGTTACACGACACGACACGATTCTCGTGTCCCGTCCAACACATCGCGGACGCGTCCACTCTTTCTTTATTCCCCCTTTTGTATGATGACAAACTCTTCCATTAAGAACGGCCAACTGAATCTCTATGTTGATTTAAAAAATTATCAAGCTCAACAGTCTGACACATTTACCCTCATCTTCATTGCTTATCATAAACAATTTTGTCAGAAGCCAATTGCTAACTTTGCAATCAGTCCAATAGATTATTTGCGCTCGTCGCTCAACACTGGTATCATCACCAGTCGATTTCCTTTTTTATCAGAGCTTCTATAATGTTCAATCTACATATGCAATCTTTCAATATTATGTCTTGCTTCATTATTCGTGATGAAATATGCATTGAGATCAGTAATGAAAATAATTCTCACCCAGCCTCTTGTAGTTCAAGTTATTATACATGCTACTCCTGCCATACCACAGCAGCCTCAAGTTCTTGAAGAATTGTCGTGCATTCCGCTCTCCAGTTGAAAAAACATGTTCGGCGAAAATGGGACCCTTGACATGGTGCTAAACATATTTATTCTACACTTCACTAGAGCTTATCAAGTGTGCAGTATCCTATTTTCCTTCTCAGAAGGCAGTATATCATATATACATACAGCACTCCAGCTCATAGAGCAATACCTAAGATCCTTTTACTGATTCAAAGTACTTGCTTGCTTGACCTTCTAGCTTCTAGTAGCCATGCCTCGGGATCAAGTTCCTGAGTCTCCATGGTAAGAAGTAATCAGACCCTTTCGATCCGACACGGGCCACTTGCTTCCTCCCAAGGTGAAAGCGTGCAATACTTTATTGCCACTCGCCTATAGACGCCCCATGATCTTCGTAGTAAATCATAATTTCATCTTGCTCGAGACAGTCGTCTTGGTTAGGTTGGAGTATCTTGCTGATATGGCGATTCCCCATCTCATTTCACATCCACTCACACCATCCATGGTGACACCTGGTGGTGGCTCCCGGCTTAGAATACAGCTGAACTTGTTTGTCGTTTTCTTTCGTCACTCAATGAATAGATTGCCCTGGCTAAGGTTGTGGTAGCGAGCCATCATTGATCTATTTGTTCTTGTTCATAGCTCTTCTTCATCCTCAATCTTGAGCTTTGGCGTCTCGATATGGGAAGGTGTTCCAGAGCCGGAGCCGCCAGAAGTACCTGCATCTACTTCTGTTTTCAAACTTGAGCCAAATCCTAGGTTGACACCCTCAACAGAGTAATCCACGCTGGGTCGGTATTTCTTGAGCGGGCTCTGGAAGTTTGACTTGCTAGGCGTATCGAGACCTGCAGCGTTTGAAAGAAAGTTGTTGGGAGGAGATGCTGCCGTCGTGTGTGCTTGTGACGTGGATTCGCTGCCGGCGTTCGGGGTCTGTGAAGCTTCTGATGCCGCGATGCTATCTGGATCTGCGGAATGCGCTCTCTTAAGCTACATCCGACATGTCAGTTCATGTTGTTCATGAGAGCTCGTACCGGAACTTACGTGAATGCGGTCCACGCCCTCAGCAAGTTCGCCCTGGAATTTGGCATCTTCTGGCGCAAGCTTGGTGTTGACATCCTTGCCATACACCTCCTCCATCTTCCCGATGTTCCCGTCCTCGTCTTCTTCTTCATCATCGTCACTATCGTCAGCAATGTTGCCGTTGCTCTTCTTTCTGGCCTTGCGTCGTCTTGAGGCTTCAGTAGCTTGGTCTCGGAACGTGGAGAATCCAACAGTGCCACCTGCCTTGAGAGGTCCCAAGTTGGAAAAGTCGATTTGGCCTGACCTTCGCTTGACAGAAGCTGGTGTTGTTTGAGGATTCTTTGATGACTGGAGAACACCGATTTTTTGCAATTGCCCTGTGATTTGTGTAAGCAAAAGAGTTTCCTGGCGTGGGTTTCGAGAAATACTTACGCTCTCCTCTGTAGAAAAAGGTGAAGACAGCATAAGGCTTGTCGGGCCCGTCAATACCCGTTACCGTCTGTGTGCTGATGGTCTTGGGATCAAGAGTCTTAGGCTTAGCAAAGCTTGTAGTGTGCTCGACGTCTGCATCGATACCATTGCCTTCCTTGGAGCCCATGTCATCCTCGTCACCATCGTGTGCATCGAATTGGGGAGAGTATTCGCCCTTCTTAATTTCGCCAGAAGCAAGCACGCGGAACATGGCCACCTTGATTTGTCCAGTCGCCTCAGGAGGTTCGTCATCATCGTCGGACCAAGAGTCGGAATCGTCCACGACAGCCTCAATAGGGGACTTATCGTCAGCGCCGTAGCGCAGTGTACTCCTTCGGCCTGGCGAGCCCTCTCCCGCATCCGCACCGGCGTTGCCTTCGAGAGCTTGTTGTCGTCTTCGGCGCTTCTCAAACTTCTGGCGACGCTTCTCTGTCTTCTCGGCGGCGTCGTGCCCTTTTAGATCTAGGCCGTTGAGCCAGCGTTCAAGACCAACTTCGCGGAACAAGAACTCGCGCTCGGCCAGACCGCCGCCCTCAGAGTCCGGAACTTGCACCCAGCGACTGTTTACCCAGGTTTCCTCACCGGGTCTGAGAAGAGTTGCAACTTCTTCCTTGGCCCTGCCGTCAAAATAGATGTAGGCAGCGATGGTCTCATTCTCGGAGTTGGTCATAGGGATGTAAGGACTCACGGCGCCAGATGAGTTGCCCCGTTCCCCCAGACCGCCAACAAATTGGGGTTTCGGGTAAGGGTTATCATCACTGGACTTCGGAGTCGAGTACGGAATAGGTAGGCCGGGGGTTAGGAGGGTGATGGAGATGGCGAATTTGGCAGGCTCAGGCTTGTTTGACTCGGCGAGCTGAGGTTGGGGTACAGGAATGTAGGTGCTGATCCGCGAAAGACGAGATTGCTTCTGCATGCCATGCTCTGGCAGCGGGGCAGAATTCGCATGAATGCTGACCGCAATGCCCTTGAAGCAGGGCATCGTGACGGTATGTGCTGGGGGCTGGTATATATGATCGTGGTGAGGGGAGGCAGAGAAGTTGATAACGGCGACAGGAGCCTAAGGCCTGGACGTAATGTCTCGTCTATGTTTCGTTGGAAGCCAGGCAAGGCCAGACAGTCGCAGAGAACAAGAAGCAAACACAGTCGGTCGGTCGCTTGCTGGAACAATCTCAGCACATGCGGTCAAGTCGGTGTGCTCAGCTCAGGCCTCGTCGTTGTTGTCCAAAGGGAATTTAGGAGATGTCGAGAGGAACAAGCGGGCGGGCGGTGGAGGGGAGTCGCAGTAGTCACAGTTGGCCCGCAATAGAGTCCAGGTGAATCGAGCTAGTAATAGCGGTCGGTACGTAGCGGTATGGAGCGGTAGCGGCACGGGTACTGTAAGGTACCTTACCTACTGATCGGGGATGGTAGGTAAGGTGAGGTGGGTTGTGGTGGAGACGGACAGCAGTTCAACGATTGAGGGCCATGTCTCTGGGTGGTAGGTACCTAAGGGAGAGAACAACTCGCTGAGTAAAGAAGAGCGGTGGTATATCAAAGACGGAAGGGATATAGCTGTGACCTGAGGCGGCGCCAAGCGTTTCTGTTAAGCTACTAGTACCTTAGGTACAGAATAGAGGGGGTTTGTATGTTCACGGAAGAAAGTGGAGGGGCTCCTCGAGACCCGACCAGAACATATGGAGCACCTGCCCTCCACTGCCCTGAGCGATCAGCCAGAGCATGGGTGTTCCCTACAATTGGGGGGTCACCAAGGGCTAATTTGGAGGGGTCGAATATCTGGATATGCCCTGAAAAGCTAGTAGTGAATTAACACGACGCATGCCTAACCTGTAGCATAGGTAGATGAGATGGATGATAGGCAAGTCTCTGCTGCATATGAATCGATGACGATCAAGGCTTGGAAAATCAATTACTTTTCCCCTTCCGAATATCTGGTAAAAACAGAAAGTCTATCCCCACAGGATCTTGTAAATTAACCTACAGCTTGTTCGTGAGGATAGTTTTCTTCCATATCCATAACATCCACATGCGAGTATTTTCACCTTGTACTCCTCCCCCAAGTCAATCCACTACAAAAAACATTTCAATTCACCGCTCTTCCCCTGCTGATCGATCACCTGCATGTACGATAAATCACAATTCCCTCCAGCTCAATGGTTATACGAAAATCTCTGTGGTCAAACATTTGTTGTTGTTCTCGAGACATACTTTATTTTAGAACTAAACTTTAGCATCATGAGCTCGTCATAGAATTGCACACAGAGGAACTTAGCATGCATATCGATCATCATAGTCTGGCCTCTATAAATATGTTCTCCTACATTAAACATCAGATGCTGTATGCTGAGAATGCATTGTTTGCTTATGCACACATTACAGACTCATGGGTATTTGCTTCCACTAATTCTTGCTGCACTCTGCTAGATCAAAACCCCTACAGCCTGTTACGTGACGTTCGTTTTCGAACGCTCGAAGTACCGTCTTCACTGTAGCTCGTACCAATACCCGAGTCTCTGTGCTGTACATCTTCATCGTCCTTATCATCATAGCTGTCTTGGTCTTCATCGTCCGCATCGGCTCCTGCCCGAGGAATCTCTGATAGAGGCTGCTCGGGGTCAAGTTCCGGCTTGATGCCTGGCTCATACTTGAGGGGTTGTTGCTTTCCATAAGTAGGGAAAGTCTCTGCGCGGTCTGTATCTTCATCCTCGTGACCGTATCCTGCATCTTCCAGTCTCTTTGCTTTGAGATCCGCATTTCCAGGTGGTGACCCGGGAGCGACACTCCATATTCCCCAGGCAATACCCATGAATATGACCTCAAACGCCCAGAATACCAGTGTCAATGCAATGAATGTCGAGATGCGATAGTGCACCATCATCCACCGAAGTCCGCGAAGCTGGGCTGTAAGCTGTAAGTAGGCATGGTAGATCTGAATAGTCTGGCCTGCCTCCACCTCCACATACGCCGACTTTGGGAGTTCAGAGCCCTTCGAGAAGGAGACTCGCTCAGCTAGCGGTACAATCATCGAGTTTGTACTTGAGCCAGGTGTAAACAAATGATACAGCAGAAACAAGACGCGGGATGCCACAGACACGAGCGGATCCACGTAGGGAAACAGAGCAGGCCTACGGGAGCTGAACAGGACATTGGTTGCTCCAAATCCCTCGTGTAACGATGCATGATGTTCTGCTTCAGCGAGAAGGCCAAGGTCAGCTTTTGAGTCGAGCATGTGCAGGCTGACCATGAAGTTGCCTCGTTCCACGTTTGAATTTGATCGCGGCATGGACAACACCAGCGACACATCGTACTCTTGCTGTGTCTTCATCGGTGGCGTCTGAAGCGACGTGATTCCATATGGATTGATACCCGAGCTACGGCCAACCATGTTAGCTTGCCAGGCAGGCATTGCAGCTCAGCATGCTATCACCTACCCATATTGGAGGTGAACTGGCAGAGTCACAACTTCGTGAGGCAGGAAATTCTGAAAGAACAGGACCGATGCAATTGTAGCTGTACAAAACAGTGTCACGGCGCTTGAGACCAGGAGTACTGTGTTGACAACGGCCCGCTGCACAGGCTTGGATGTGACGACACGGGCAGTCTCTTGTAGAGTTTCCTTTGCAGCTAAAGTCAGTCGCGTTCAACTGTCGAACCATGAACATGCACAACTCACCATATTAAACCCAATCGAATCTCCCACCGGTGTAGACTTTGGCCGAGAAGAGAAGGTCAGTTGCGAATCGAAGGGAGGAAAAGGTTGGAGGGTGCGGCATGTGAAGATGAGCTTGGAAGAGACAGGGGAGCTTTGACAACCCCAACGTCATAATTCGGTACGTATTTAAGGTTATCACGAGTGACCACCAAATGCAGGCGCTTTCTTAATCACAATTTAAAGCTGCAAAGATAATTTCGGCATTGTTGTTATAACCAGGATTCTTATCCAGGCTCAGAATCTACACAAAGAAATCCTCCAGTCGTACGAGTAAAAAATACGGTCGTTTCAATCTTCCAATCAAATCATGACATGTACAAGTCCACCACAATAACAGGAAAGGCTCCCCAAAACCACATAATTACCGTGACGGTATCACGGCGTAGAGAAAGGTACAAAATCAAGTCGTCAATCAAAATCGTCAAATGCCCAATACTTGACTCGATCAAACGATCAGTCGAAACGGTATCGCAAGTCATCCGCCACATCGCTCATGTCATAGGGAAATTAGCATTCTGCAAGGTAATTACTTGGGACCAGCCCGATACTTCCATCCCCGCCGTGGACTTCTGCTTCCCACCATCCGTCATCTTGATGACGTAGAACGGCAAGATAGTCACCCTTGTTGAATGTTAATTCCTCAGGGATGGCGGCCTGGTACAGGTACAATGCACGTGCTGTAGGCAACCATGTTAGTCTTATTCAGAGATTGAAATTGCAGCAAAACTCACCATAATGCAGAATAGCTCTGCCATCATCAGTATATAGTCGTGATGGGTCAGCTATGCTCTGACTACGCTGACGGGTACTGCCATCATCATAGTAGCTCATGGCTCTAGAGGCTGGGCGACTGTCTCGACTCCTTTGAGAACCATACATGTCGTTGACCGGCGCCAGCTGGATCGCCATGTCACTGCCTGCATAGCTGCTTCCAGGTCGGTTTTGCTGGCCGTAAGGAGAAGGAGAAGGCCCACGACTAGCAGGCTGCTGAGGCGACTGAGGGTAATATCCTTGAGCCGAACCATGCTTCTGTGGTGAGCTCATAACAGAGGGAGAGCGTTGACTAGCAGCATAAGGGTTTGGCGACACCGACCTGTAACTCATGTTGTCGTTAACAGGCGGCTGAGGTGAGACACTCCGAGCAGGCGCCGGAGAAGTTGCCCTAGGCATTTCAGTACCTCTGGTACCTGGTCGTGAGCCTGGCGACGTGCCGTAAACGTCACTTCCTCTTGTGCCGGGTCTGGAGAGAGGAGTGGTATTGAAGCCACGAGTGTCCGCACGAGGTATATCAGTTGCTCTGGTGCCTGAGCGGCCGACGGATGGAGTATTGTAACTAGCAGGCTCTCCCCTGCCCACATCGGTTCCTCGTGTGCCCGGTCGAGACATTGACGCTGAGCTATAGCTCCCAGACTCGCCTCGTCCGTTATCTGTAGCTCTCGTACCTTGCCGCGACATGGAAGCAGCACTATAACTTCCAGACTCGCCTCTGCCATGCGTAGGGGTTCTAGTCGTGGGTCGTGAAGTCGTTGGTGGAACACTTTGGCTAAGAGATGGCTCGGTCCGCCTAGCTTCAGTAGCACGAGTGTTGGTCCTCGAAGCAACACTGCCAAAGCCTCCTGGAGAATTTCCTCCGCTCTCAAACATGTTCCGAGTTTGCGAGGTAGCCTTCTTTGTAGCTTCCTTCATTGCCCTAGAAGTGACAGCAGGCGGTGGGACACCGAGTCGCGATACTGGGGTTTGGTACGATGGCGGCGGTGTTCCTCTTTTTGCCGCCGCGATGTCTGAGTTCGCGGCCACTGGTACTGTCCGCGAGGCGGAGCCTTGTCGTGAAGTTGCTTCAGATCCAGGCGCTGGAGTAGCGAGCCCTGAGTAGTGGTCAGCAGACATCCTCATTGACTGCTTGCCCAACGACACGCCCTTCAATTCAGCGAGAGCGAGCGCAATAGGGTCTGATTCCTCCGGAGCTCTTGCAGCTGTGGCATCCTCCGGCTTTTTGTTCCTGTCAGGGTTAGACACAGCAAAAACATTCTGTCCAACACCAAGAGCCAGACTAGCATTGGCATCAATAGGCTCAGGACTTTGAGTACGTTCCTTTGTGACCACGTTTGTTGACTCCTGAGTCTGCAGCTGTGGCCTTCGAACAGGACTTCCCGAGTCTTGCGTGTTTGATGCGTGCCATGTGTTTCTGTTTGACTGCTGAAGGTCTTTATTACTCTTGCGCCTGAACGGGCTATGATTCTTCAGGAAACCACCACTCTTCTTCTTGGCAACCAGTTTGACTGGGCTGGGAGTAGTGGCAGCAGCAGCAGCAGCAGCAGCAGGCGTGAAAGTTGGCTTGGGCGCAGGAGCAGGGGCAGGGGCAGGAGCAGCGACAGGTGCTGGTGATGGAGCAGGAACTGATGCCTGTACTGAAACTGGTGCTGGTGGCGGTGCTTGAGTAGGTACAGGATCTTGCTGAAAGGGATCCTGCTTGATAGGCGAAGTCTTGCCGCTTGGTGGCTCTACACTAGAGAACGAGTTGGGGTTCGAATAATCACTATGCGAGTCCCTGCTTGAAGGTCGAGCAGATGTCACCTGTGAACTGTGGTCTGAAATAGGACTTGGGCCTGTCCTACAGAGCATTGTCATACCATCCGCAGGATAGGGATCATGGGGAACCGCTGCAACTGGGCCGTGCTGGCTGGCATCGTATGCTGTTTGACTGACAGGCTGTTGGCGACGGTAAGGGTCTTCAATAGGTCGTCGTAATTCTAGAGATGTCCTGGCGTCGATTGACTGCCTCGTGTCAACGCTGGGTCGAGACTGCATCGAAGGCCTGACTTCCCCAGAGTGGCGCATCTCCAAAGAAGGCCTGGGTTCTTGCTGTCGCATGTCTGGATGACGCATATTAGGTGGTCTCATGTCCCCTGATCTACCATCGGTAGGCCTCATCTCGAGAGGTCTCATCGGTTGTTGCATATGGTGGCCCATGTGATGAGTAACCTGTTGAGAAGGGTTGTGACGTTGGGGGGAGTATTGGTTCTGTGAAGGATGCTGAAGCTGTGAGGGACGCTGAAGTTGGGAGGGATGTTGAAGCTGAGATTGGTTTTGAACCTGGGATGGACGTTGAAGCTGGGAGGGGTGCTGTAACTGAGGAGCATGTAGCTGAGGGGGGTGCTGCATTTGAGAAGAACGTTGAACTTGAGAAGGACTCTGCAGCTGAGCAGGAAGTTGGGCGTGAGGTTGGTGTGGCTGGCGTTGTTGAGGAGGTGCCTGAATTTGCTGAGGCTGAGACTTTTGACCAATCTGAAGAATCTCATCGGGAGGTAGGGTAGCCTTCTTTTGGGCTGCAAGATCTCCTTCACGCTTGGCTGAGGAAAGATCTTTGTGAGCCAGCTCCTTCGCTAGAGCAGAGTTCGGGTCATGATGCGACTCGAAGGTCGATGGCTGTGGGGAAGACGACCTAAATGCAGGGTTGATCATGCGAGGAAACTGCGCCA
Source organism: Fusarium graminum (assembly GCA_013266165.1). Taxonomy (NCBI): domain Eukaryota; kingdom Fungi; phylum Ascomycota; class Sordariomycetes; order Hypocreales; family Nectriaceae; genus Fusarium; species Fusarium graminum. The sequence goes on from JAAGWP010000407.1 coordinate 85,279, forward strand.
CGGAGTAGTTGTCGTCCTCTGATGCCTCGGACTGGTTATCAGTTACGTCCCCGCGACAGAAATTGATATATTTGGGAGCATCTGGGATCTCCTGACCAGTTCCCTTCTCCGTAATGAATGTGATAATGTCTTTTTCCACATCCATGACCTCTAGGGAGAGTCGGATCTTCTCACACGAGGAGTCGTCGCTAACGCAGACCGTAGAGGCAATGTTGGCAAATGTCCACAGACTGCTCTTCGTAAAGTCCAAGCGCTCTTCTTCGAGGTCTTGGAATTTGTCGGCAGCCGCTTTCCACTCTCTGTTCCACCTTACTGTTGTATCTTCAAGTGCTTTGACGGCATTCTCATACTCAGTATTGGACGTCGCGAGGCTGATTTGTGTCTTTTCTAGTTTCGCTTTATTACGACGTTCTTCCTGGCCCATAACCATGTGGCCTTGAGCTAGATAACCTTTGATCTTCAAGCACTCCTGCTCGTACTTATCTCGTGTCTATGACTCCTGTCAGCTTGCAGGCAATTGATAATCCAATGGAAGTAGACTGACCTTGTTGACCTGTTGTGTTTGTTGCATCTTGACTTTGAGCAGCTTCTCGACAGTGTTTTGTATGATCTTTCGTCGTTCCTTCATTCCGCCGGTAAAAGCAGCCAGTGGTTCTTCGAGCTCAGACTTCATCTCTGCTCCAATGAGTTGGTGCTGCTTGGCCATTTGTTCGACTTCGCCTCGGACAGTATCCAACGATGTCTTCAATGTACCAGATTCCTGTGACCCCAAAGGTTTGCGGCTGAGGTTCAACAGTTTACGGGAATATTCTTCTTCGATCGACGCCCGAGCTATTGCGTATCTGTTAGACAGCATCTCTTTGAAATGGATTCACACATACCGCCATAGAATGCTCTAAGTTCGTCGCATGTCGTCTTGGCTGTAGTCATGCGACTGAAGAGCGGTGTAACTCCAGCATCTTCTTTGCCCCAGAAGTTGTTCGCAACTGTATTATCAATGGTTAGACATTAAAGTATGGGATTGACTTCGGCGTTTGCTTACAAGACAGCGCAACGCCTGGCGTCTCAACCGTTGACGCCGGCATGATGCCCGAGTGTAACTTAATCAACCAACAAGACTATCAAGTTTAATCGAGAGCTTGTGTGAATGTGCTGTTCAGACAAATATAGACGATTAAAATAAAGGTCCAGCCTAGATCATACTGTACTCCACGCTAGAGAAGGAGGAAGCGAGACAAAAGTATATAGGTATGTGGTATTATTCAATGCTGATAAAGAGAGCAATGTCGTCAAAGGAGAGCTAGCTGTATTGTTTTGGTGGCGCCAGGACGTTGGCACGACGACGCAGTTAAGCTTGGACCACCATCCATTGGCTTTTGAGGCGACCCCCAAGGCACGTGATGCGGGTATAGTGTGGAGGCGACGGATCGGGATTTGCCGTTCTCTGGTACCTTGTCATTTTCAGTTACGGTACCTTGTCCTCCAAACCAACAACCACCACCTTGTACGGACTGTCTTGACGATATCGATATTTGCATTACCACGCGCCATTCATATTCCGATCTCGTTTGTTCAACTGGTGCCTAATCGCTGCAAGCTTCCCCCCGAGCTATATAGTTTGTTGCGTTCTCGGCCGTTTCTTTACCACGACAACAACTGAGTTCGACACGTACCTCTATATCTCCACCTTGAAGTCGAGTCAGGCTCACGAATCCCTATCTTGTCGACGACCGTTGCACGATCGCGCAGCATTTGTCACTGGCTTTCCGACCCCTGATCGGTGCTTCCCCTCGCCGCTGCCCCATGTAGGCATCTTATATACCGACTTCTCTTCCTCCACCCTTCCCCGCTCGCTCGCTTTGTGAGCCCTTCGGCCTGCCACCACACCGAGAGCAGGCGCTCCACCATCTCATCCCCCTCCGCCGCGAATACACCTCCATGGTCCCACAACCTCGAGCGGGATCATTTTCGCCCAATCCTGCGCAGACATTACAGACGGGGACGAGCCACTCTCCTCATCCATCGCAGACTGCCATTCTCAGTGCTGGCGCAAGCCCAAGCGCCAGCAGTCCAACGGGCACCAACTCCCTGACCAAGATTGTCGTGGCCCAGGTCTATCTTCTGCTCAGTACTATCAAGGAGGATAAGGACCGTGCTAAGTGGGAGCTTCAAGTTGAACAATTGAAGAAGGTTTGGCTACCTTTCATTGCTGCGTGCCCCAAGTTACTAACGATGTATCCCCTGTATAGCTCATCGATGACCACGGAATGGAAGTCTTTTCAAAGTATTTCACCCGGCTCGTTGCCGGCAATGCGCCTCAGATATTCCCCGGCCTCAATAGGCCTGTCTCGAATCCGGGCAACTACCATATCCTGGTAGGCGAGATGCGAAAGATCTCACACGATATCGACCAGGCAAGCAAAATCGCCGAGTCGGTTGAAAGTGGTACTGAAGATATCTTTCGCGACTTTGACCTTTCAACCTTCATGGAACATTTCAAGCTTGATGCCCTTGAGAAGACCCTATTAGCTCTGGCCTTCAAACTTGGTTCTCGAGCAGATTTGAAGACCAAAGGTAAGCATATAGATTCCCAGAGTATCTGTTGTTGCGTACGCTTACCACTTATAGCCGATGCTATATTATCAACCAATTTCCCATCTTTCCTCGACATCATTTCCCGTCCTGACTTCGAAGCCCACTCCGATCTCACCCCGTCTTTCGTCGCTGTGATCTTGGACCGATTCCTACAATACCACCCTCCTAGCTTTAATGCTTCTTCCAGGCGTGATCTCGAAACCTCCGTAACTAAGCGATGGCTCGGCCAAACTCCAGAGCTTACGCCGCCTTCTGAGATCCTTGCTGCGTTGGATTTGGGTAGGGTGCTCGCTGATCGACCCTCAAATGCTCTGGTCCGATATATTCAAAAGACAGGCGTGGAATTTACTCGAGACGAGGAAACATGTGTCTCGTATCTACAGAACCGCCCTAGTAGCCTCCAACTGGGACCTGAACAGGTCTCAATGGCGATGACCTTTACCGCCATTAGTCAAACCCCTCAACAAAATCCCTGTGTTCTGATTGCTGCCCTGAGGAGAATCTTGCCGAAAACGTTTGATTGGATGGAGATCGTCGTCTTGTTTGATCAACCGACAGCCCGTGTGTCTTCACAGCAGTTCCTACGTCTTTACCGGGCCCTCTTGCCTATTGCACAGGACTCCGGCTCTGGTCTGGATATCCAGCGGCTTTGGGGTGGCGTCTGGAGAAATCCAGAGGCTCAACTCTCCTTTGTTAGTGCCTATGCCTCTCTAACTCCGGACCAACTAGACGCAACGACGATTCCTGGGCTCCAGCGTAGTATCACAATCGAGGACTATGCGAACTCTCCTGCCAATGTACAAGAGCGAGCGAACGTCGCTGTCAAGCATCCTCTCGTTTCCGTTGCCGCACTCTCATCGATCTTCAACGTTGCGCTGAGTTCCGTTATGGCTTCCACTAGTATCGAAGCCAAGCGACTTTTCCAAGAAGTGGTTGTCCCTAATTTAGACATCTTCCTGGTTTCCGCTTTCGAGGTTCCTCGGCAACACTGGGCCGCCATGGCTATCGAAACTCTCGGTTCTCTCTTTGAGAACTTCCTCTATAAGCGATCCCCCGAATATGACTTTGTTCTCGATAGCCTTTGGAGGAAAGACAAGGAGTGGGTTATGCAACGCTTGATTGATGCCCACGCCATCAAGCCAGCAGATCTTCCACTTGTGTTCGAACATGCTATAAAGCATAATTGGCTAGAGTCGTTGGTGTACCTACCTAATGGGTTTGGTATTGACCTGGCTGCTCTGGCGCACGCAGAAGGTTATCTGGATTTGTCTAAATGGGCACGGTTCAATTCTGAGCGTAGTACCGAGGTTTCCCGTACTCTCATACAATTCCTGATGATAAAAGCAAACATGGAAAACCAATTTCAACGAGGCGGCCCCGACGGTCAACCCCCTGTTAAGAGCACTACGACGCTTCAAGTTCGGACTGTATCGGCGCTCCTGCGCATCCTCGAGGACTATTTACCAAGTCCTCCTGTGCCAGAGCTGGTAGTGGTTCAGCGTCACTGCATCATTGCCTACCCACGATTGATCAACTACGGTGAAGGATATGACGACATTATCGACGCCAACGGAAGGGAAGGTAACTCCTTGTCACCAATCGCGAACGGTAGGATGGAAGAGCATTACAAAAAGATGTACAGTGACGAAATTCAGGTCCGACACATTGTTGAGATTTTGGATCAGTACAAACATTCTAGGGACCCTCTCGACCAAGACGTTTTTGCTTGCATGATCCACGGGCTCTTCGACGAGTATACCCATTATGCGGATTATCCTTTGGAGGCCCTCGCTACTACTGCCGTTCTTTTCGGGGGTATCATCTCGCATAAGCTTGTTTCCAACTTGCCCCTTCAAATCGGACTGGGCATGATTTTGGAAGCTGTCAGAGACCATTCTCAAGACGACCCCATGTATAAGTTTGGTCTCCAGGCACTTATGCAGCTGTTTGTTCGTTTCCGAGAGTGGCCTACCTTTTGTAGACAACTTTGCCAGATTCCTGGACTCCATAATACGGAGGCTTTCAAAAAGGCTGAAGAGGTCATTCGTGAGCACGATGAAGAGCTTGCACGTGGCCATAATGGTGCGGGGACGCCTCATGGTTTAAGTTTTCAAGGTGACACGTTTCCGAATGGTAATTCCGAGGAAATGGCAAACGCTGATCGTCAAGCACCTGCATTTGCCTCTCTTAATGTCGACCCTCCTCCTGCGGACATGGAATTCGAAGATCCCGATGAGAATGCGCAGGACAAGGTCCAGTTCGTCCTTAACAACATCACCGAGGGCACGATCCAGGCCATGTGTCAGGAACTCAGAGAAACTATGGAGCGCCGACATCAGCAATGGTTCGCGAGCCACCTAGTCGAGGAGCGTGCGAAGATGCAGCCAAACTACCACCACGTATATCTCGAACTGGTCAAACTTTTTGAGGACAAGGCTCTTTGGAGCGAGGTTCTCCGGGAGACTTATGTCAGCGTCTGCCGAATGCTCAACTCCGAGGGAACAATGCAAAACTCTACTGAAAGAACACACCTCAAAAACCTTGGAGGCTGGCTTGGTCTTTTAACCTTGGCACGGGATCGTCCCATCAAGCACAAGAACATCGCCTTCAAGCAGCTCTTGATAGAGGCACATGACACGAAACGGCTTATTGTCGTCATTCCTTTCGTTTGTAAAGTTCTAACCCAAGGTGCTACCTCCGCGGTATTTAGACCTCCGAACCCTTGGCTTATGGATATCATCCATCTGCTAATCGAGCTTTACCACCATGCCGAACTGAAACTCAACCTCAAGTTTGAGATCGAGGTGTTGTGCAAGGGTTTGAACCTGGACCACAAGAGCATTGAACCTTCTGGTGAAATTCTGAACCGGCCTGTCCTGGAAGAAACAGCAGACATCCTACCTCCCGAACAACTTGACGCTTTTGAGAACCTGTCTCTCAATGGCATAGGGTCTGCTGTCGGTAGTGGGCTCGCCCCTCCGGCTCTTGCACCTACCATCCCTGATCTCGGTCCCCTGATCAACATTCCCCCTACTAATGAGATGGTTGTCAGCACTACGCGACTTCACGAAATCGTGCGTACAGCTCTTGGTCGAGCTCTGCAGGACATCATTCAGCCCGTGGTCGATCGATCCGTTACTATCGCTGCGATCTCGACCCAGCAAATGATCCACAAGGACTTTGCCATCGAGCCTGACGAGAACCGCGTGCGAACCTCGGCTATCAGCATGGTGAAGGCTACGGCTGGTAGCCTTGCTCTTGTCACCTCCAAGGAGCCCCTTCGTGCCAACTTCACCAACTACATGCGAAACCTTTCAAACGATCTTCCTCAGGGACTCCCAGAAGGCACTATTATCATGTGTGTGAACTCTAACCTAGACCTGGCTTGCAACATTATCGAGAAGCAGGCTGAGGAGAGAGCTGTACCTGAAATCGAGGAGATGATCGAGCCTGAGCTCGAAGCTCGTCGACGACACCGTATCCAGAGACCCAACGAAGCTTACTACGACGCGAGCCTCAGCCGTTGGGCCATGGCTATTCCCAACCCCTATAAGCTGTCGCCAAATGTCAACGGGTTGAACTCCGAGCAAATGGCTATATATGAAGACTTTGCCCGACAACCTCGCAGTGCTCCTCTTCCCACACCTTCTCACGGTCCATCAGCATCCGACGCTACCAGGTCAATCGCAAACGAGGTCTTGGGTGATTCTGCATTCTCTTCTACGATCACCAACGTTCCAACTCCTTCCGAAACTCCCGCGATCCAGCAACATCTGGGAGCGCAAATGCAACCATATGCCCCTGTCAACGTTGGTGCTAACGCGATGTCCAATGGAAGGACCCCTGCGTTACAGATGGATGCCCAGGGTTTGATCAACAGGGTCACGAAGCTGATTCAGGAACTTATCAGGGCGGCCACCGCAGCGCCCCACGAGCACTTCTCGGATCTACCACGACCCCATGAGGTTGTCGATATAAATGACGCGCTGGTTCAGCACATTATCAAGACGTCGCAAAACTCAGAAGATTTTGCTATATACGCAGCGGAACAGATCACTACCTTCATCTTCTCACAAATCGAGGACAACTTGGTTCTCGAGAGCTTGGTGCATGTATTGGAGACTGTCAGAAAGATTTCTGGTCCTGCCCTGAACAATCGTGTCCGGGTTCTCTTCAGCCAACAACCCGGCTCTGCCTTCTTGAGCTTGCCATTGCTCGCAGCCTTGGTTCGCACGGATCTGTTGGAGTGGAGGAATATCGATATTGCCATGTCCAAAGCACTGCAGGCCCGCAAGGAGGGTTCCCTCGACTTTTTGGAGCACCTACTCGACCTCACACTTCTCGACTCTCGTCCGATCGCCCTCTATGCTGACTTTGCCTCTACCTTGGAGGCAGCATGGGTGTGGATTCTCGAACAGCCTGATTCCGCTGCCGGCCAAAGAATCAAGTCGAAGCTTTCTAACTCTGGCCTAACCCGCCCAACTCAGTTGGATGACCTGGCTCTCATCAAACACGATCAAATCGAGTATGTTTTTGAAGAATGGATCCGCCTTTGCCATGGCCATAATACCTCCGACAAGACTGTCGTGGCTTTCCTACATCAATTGCAAACCAATCAGGTCTTGCAAAACCGGGATGATCTCTTTGTCTTTATTCGCATTGCAATCGACGTTGCTGCCGAGCGGTTCGAACATATCGTGCATGCTGGTGCTCTTGCTGACGCGTACGTCGTGGTCGATGCCCTCGCCAAACTCATCGGAGCATTCATCCACATGGGCTTTGAGCCAACTTCTACCCGTCCTGCCTTTATCGACTCAATCCTGTCACTAATTGAGCTCATTCTAATCAACCATCATGTGAAGCGCGGAGAGCATCTGAATCAGAGGATCTTCTTCCGACTACTATCTATGCTTTTCCACGAGATACATGCTATCTCAGAGGATTTCACTGAGAACGACCGTCGAGAAGTCCTTCTGAAGATGGCTGGTAGACTCACCAACATCGGCCCCGTGTATATCCCTGGCTTCATTTACGGGTGGCTATCTCTTGTTCAGCACCGTGCTTTCATGCCGGCGATGTTACAGTTGCCCGACGGTGCTGGCTGGGCCCCTCTAGTTGACCTGATCTGCCAGCTCCTGGACACACTTGGCGATCAGATGAAGACATTTGATGTGTCGAACATTGCTAAGGATATTTATCGAGCCACCTTCAAGCTGCTCGTCATCCTACAGCATGACTATCCCGAATTTGTCGCTGCCAACCACATTAAGCTCTGCGGTAGCATCCCACCTCATTGCACTCAGCTCATCAACGCTGTACTAGCCGCTAATCCCCAGAGCTCGAGATTCAGTGAGCTGAATCCCAAAGACCAGGCTGATGAGAGTTCTATTCACCCTCGGCTTGTGAACGAGGCTATCTCATCGCTCCAGGGTCGAAGTCTTTTGAACGTTATTGACCAAGCACTCCAGGGTGGCCCATCAGAAGACATCGTTGCTAACATCACACATGCTATGACACATGATGTCCCCAAGACAACTGCCTATGGTCATGTGCCTGTCATCGCCAACACCACGGTGATCGATGCTGTTGTCGTCTACATCGGGCATCGTGCTGCGGAGAAGGCAGCACAGGCAGGCACAGCTATGCCAGTATCTGGTGATGAGCATGAAGTTTCCCTTCTTTCTCTTATAATTCATGAACTCTCTCCTGAGGCAAGATATTATCTCCTCGTCAGCGTGGTCAACCAACTTCGATTCCCCAGCACATACACTACTTTCTTCAGCCAAGCACTCATCTATATTTTTGGCAAGGACATGAACGACGTCGATGAGACTGAGCTTCGCCAAGAGATCACCCGAGTGCTACTTGAGCGACTGGTTAGTTTCTGGCCTCAGCCTTGGGGTCTGCTATATACGGTTGTGGGACTCATCAAGAGCGAGAAGTACATGTTCTTTGACCTCCCGTTCATCAAGGCGAATGCTGAGGTAAGTTTCAGAAGGGTTCTGTCATCATATGATCTTGATTTTAACATGTACATTTAGATTGCTGGCAAATTCGCTCACGTCCTCCAACAAGCTTAGATCGTAAGTCAGCCGCCTGGTTACACTACGATGGAGAAGCTTGGTACCACTGCACAAGAAAGAAATATAGGGGAATCCGCATTATTCATGGGTTGAACTTTTTTTTGGGTTTTGAGACGGTGCATCACTGATTGAGAGAGAAACGGGCGGGGCGTTGGGTCCAAAAAGAATTCAGAATTATAGAGGAGCAGATGTTCTACGG
>JAAGWP010000408.1:0-22955 GCA_013266165.1 Fusarium graminum
CCGCTGGTCAGCCTCCCGTTGTCGGCCATGCCACCCCCACCCCTGTCCCCGTCTCTGGTGCTGCCCGCTTCGGCGCTCCCATCGCCGTTGTCGCTGGTCTCGTCATGGCCGCTTTCGCTCTGTAAGCGGAGTCACGTACCATCTTCATCTTTGGTTCAAGCGTGGCGTCATGACTTCATGACTGCATTTTAGAGGGTTTCTCGTTTCTTCAGGGTATGGAGCAGTCTGGGTATATCAGGCCTGTCGCACATACGTTACTTCTTTTGTTTGGTATTCACGAGCTGGAAGGTTTTTTGGATTGTTAATGTATTGAGGAAAAACTATAAAACCCACTTGGGTTATTTGTCTTGATCAAGTTCCTCTGATGTAGCTGCCCCGTGTACCTATGCCGCTACGTCGAATAGACATATGACCCAGCTACGTTTTCCCATGTATTATCGAATAGTGTCAATACCCATTTTTGATTTGAATTGCTAGGACTTGGATTGTCGTATGAGGAGTAATTAAATCATGATGTGACTTATAGTATGAAGATGTTCAACTTCTGAAACAGCCAGGATGCAACCTTGAATATACTTTTTAACGTCGTAGTAGAGTATGAGGTAAGGTCTCTCATTGGGCATTTGTTGTCAAGGGAAATGAGTACACACAAGCCTTCTCCGCTCTTTCAGGCTCTTTGCTGGTATATCCTCATCAAACTCACAGGACACCGAGTCAAAGTTCATGCGCTATAGACACTGTCGTTACAAGACGCACACCCTAGACTACCCTGCACACCCACGTCTTGAAGCCTTATGGCTAAATGGAATGTTTAATCATCCAAAACCCGTCATTGTCCGGTTCAACCGTTCCCGGGAGTGGCGCCCTTGGCATGAGCCTTGCGCCTTGAACTGGAATGCGAGGGCCGTGGCAGACCGACACAAGACTAAAGATAGCTTTTGGTATTTGCGCTCGTTTCTCCCTGTAGATCAAAAGCTCCAGATGAGGGGCCCTTGCTGCTTGTTGGTGTAAGGGGAATTGCTACCCATGGGTGTTTCGAAACTGAAAGGCCGTGCCTTGTATGGAGTTCCTTCGTTTGGCTTCATAATCAACCATTATAGAAATAGCGCATTTAGTAGGGTCAACGAGACTCTTCATCTGACGAGTCTCGTTGATCCGTAACAACAACAGTGACATGCAAGAATTGAAGATGTCGTGGATTACGTACGTACCCAGGTCTCACATTCGTGTTCCGTTTCACAATCTCTCACTGAGAGACATGAGAAAAAGCCCGTTTCCTGGTTTTGTGTTACGGGGTGCCTCTTGTTTGTCTGTCAAACGAGCGCGGCTTTTGTGGCGTCTGACCGGCAGGCACAAGTTCAAATCTGATGTCTTATTGTTACTGTCATTCTGTATAAATGGGCACGTGTAATTGATCTGCAGCCGTCAGTGTTGGTCGCTGGTGATACCACAGGTCTCAGTGTCCCAAGCAAAGCAGATTGTGTGAGTAACGTATTATAAATATTGAATAAATACTGTTGAAGAAGTAACTCGCATGGTCGTTTGCTGCGACGGGATATCCTAGCCGTTCCATTCCATACTCCCTCTTGTTTCGCTAGAGTTGAACCATTCCAACACCGTGACCAATTCCATTGTACACCCATTTGGCATTTAAATCAGTAAAACAAATCGTCAAATAAATATTCATATCCCTTTCACATTTTTTTTTCTCTTTTTTCGTGCTGGCATATTTCGCGTACCCTCACTCCGCTTAGTGACCACCGATCTGGCCCTTGGGCAGAGGAGGGATCCAGCACACAGCCAGGTTCAGGGCAATGGTGATGATGCCAATCACCCACAGCCCCATGGCATAGTCGTTACCACCGTGCATGAAGCGGAAAACAACAGCAAACATGATGCCGCCGATGTTACCACCGCCTCCAGTCAGACCTGAAAGGATACCGTTGGCGAAGGGGTGAACGTGAGGCACGAGCGCAAAGTTGGCGCCATTGCCAGCCTCGATGAAGATGGACATGACCACGACAAGACCAACCAGTGAACCTATACTGCCGCCGTTGGCTTCGGATGGGTTGACTTTACCAATGACAATAAGCAGAGCGCCAGTCACGACACCGCAAGTGACGATCCAGGCCTTCTTTAGCCAGAGGTTGCGGCCGCATTTGTTGTACAGAATGTCTGCGATGACACCACCCAGAGGTCGATTGATGAAGTTGAGGAAGCCAAAGATGGCGGCATAGTTGCTGGCCTTGGTCTGATCCAGGTGGGGGAAGTTCTTCTTGAAGTATGAGCTCAGAATAGCGTTGATGGCAAGTTCACCACCGAATGAGCACGCATAAGTCGCGACGTGGAAGAGAGTCTGGGGAGAGTATGTGACAGGGAGGGCTTCGCGAAGGGTGGGCTTGACGACAATTTCTCCCTGAGCAATCTCTACAGCCTCATTGCGCGAGATGGAGTGCTCGTGGTCGCCCATCTTAACGTCCGTCTCCTGGGTCTTCTCCTCATCCACTATAGAGCGAGCAGGTGTGGGGATAGGGGTGACATCACCAGAGCTGGTGATACCATGAGCCTCCATGTTCTTTCGAACCTGGAAGGCTTGTTCATCCCAGGATCCCATAGGGCTATCGGGGCAGAGGAGCAGCATGCCAAGACCGCAGACAATCAAGCAGATCAAGGGAACAATAAACGTCACTCTCCAGGCCTTTGAAGGAGACATGCCCTGGTGAGCGACCAGCGAGTCAAAGACAGCAGGCATGATGAAGTAAGTACTGTTTTTTCAAAGTCAGCCCCGTTCTTGAGAAGACACATCACGTTGTGTTTGCCTTGTCAGGCAAGAGTTGAACTTACATGCCACCACCAGCATTACCCCATCCACCAGCCAGAGCGTTGGCAGTACCGACAACATTCTTGTCAAAGAATCCGGTGCACCAAACTTGACAAGGAACGAACGTAGCGCCAAGAATACCGATGAAGAATCGAGAGATGTATAGGCCGGTGGCACTGTTGACAAGTGGTGCAAGGCCGATGGGGAAACATCCGAGAAGAATCAAATAGGCAAAGACACGTCGAGGTCCGTACAAGTCACACAGAGGCCCAGTTATGAATCGAAGGAAGAAGGTGGCAGAGAGAGAAACAATGTTGGAGTTTGCAATCTGGGTGGGTGTAAGATGGAGATCTTCTTTGATGGTGACAGTCAATAGCGGTGGAAAGGTGTACCTAGAGTCGATTGTCAATATACCTTACCACAACATCAAGATTTGGATTTTGGAACTTACCACGCCCAGAAAGCAAGCATGAAGCCGAGCCAGGAGAAAGTGAATACTCTGCCGTAAAGATTTACTGGGTTGAGCATAGGTACACTTCGTGCTTTCTGGCTGATGGGATTGACCTCGGGGGCCTTCCACAGGTGGGTGATTTGAAAACCCATGTTGTGCAGACTTGTGGATGAAGTTGATGAGCCTCAAGACAATCAACTCGACTCTTTCGAAAACGAATGAGATAATTTGTGAAAGCTTAGAGGGTTCTGCTTTGTTGTTGTGTTGCTTGTAAGTGTTGAGCTTGAATAACCACCTCGACCAGGGCAATGCTTAGGACATATATAGAACAAATCCAGCTTATACTTCACGACTCCAGGTTTGCAATTGCAAGGAGATCTGTTTCTCCGGATTCTCCTAGAACCTGTCTGTGGGGTTGTGAATCGATAAGACTATGCGGCCATGTTGTCTCATTCAGAGGGGCTATGGGTGCGTAGGGCAGCGATAATCCGGAGCCCCGGAGATGCTCGACCCAGATTACCGTCCACGATTCTCTGTTAATCCGATAAGGATGGGCTTATGGCGGAGGCTAAGAGCGGCCCGTTGTTCTGTAGTGTTGCAGAGCCTCAGTAGTTGATGAGTTGATGAGTTGATAACGTCAAGGCCTTGGCGTGTTAGTAGATGGTCTCCGCGGGCATTCGTTCTGGCAGTATATATTCAGCAGCTACGGGGGAGATATTCGCATTTATGAGATCATACATGAGCCCCTGGCAGCCCTTGTATGGGTTTTAGGTTATCAAGGTGCAATCGGGTCAAGCGAGAATGGGCAGCCAATTATCCAACCTGAGTCAACCCAGCAGAGATAAGGCCGGGCAGGTGGTATTTAGCATGCGCTTCCCCCCCCCCTGCGATCCTCTGCATGTCTCAGAGAATAAAAGAAAAGTCGGCAGAACGAGATGCGTCCTTGCGTAGGTGCTCATTCACAGACATGGCGAGATAAGGCCCGTCAGCATTCCAAATTGTTGGAACAGCCATGTGCCGAAGCAGCTAGATTAACTTGGCCAGCACCTAGCTGCAAGCCAAGCAGCTCTTCTCTGATAAGCCCGCTCGTGTGTGGTTAATTATCCAACATGCCATTGGCTGGGGGTTGCCTGTGTGCAACGGTTGCAGAAAGGCAAAAGGGCGATCAGCAAGAGCCGCGATAAGGGTACGAGGCTCTCCGATCCCCCTAGTCGCTGTAGTGGCTTGTCCAGGGGCAGGCCAGTTGAAAGATAAGGCCCTGTGGTGGTATTTTGAGCATTGAAATGTGAATCTCCGCGGAGAGAAAGGTGGCGGGGTAGGGCCATATATATATATTGCAGCTTCGGCGATAAAGGGTGACAGATCCTTGGAGGAACAAAGATAAGCAGCATGTTCCAACAAATATTTCCTAGGGCCAAGCGTAAAGATTGAGCCAGAAGAGGCAAGGTGTTTGAGAATCGTCCTATCTCGTCGCGGGCGTAATCATTTGGTGGTGTCTTGTCAAATCGGGGGCTCCAGATGGCCGAGACCGTGTCACATCCATCTGGGTTGGCACTTAAATAATCTCTCATCCGCTTAAACACGAACAGACTTTAGTCACGATGACTTCATCGCTGGAAGTTCTGCTCGTTAACACGGAGTAACCGGGGGCTCATGACTGTGCTTCTCTCTAAGCATGGTCAACACACAAGCACTCGCTTCTGCATCCGTCACCCTCATCCCTCGAGATGCTGTGGAATATTCAGCGCAGCATAGAATGTTGTCCTGCTTGTTTCGAATAAACCAAATAAGCAAGGTTACTGTCAATGCTTCCAATAATCCAACAACTAGTCAAAGCCAATCAGCCACAGGGCGTCTCTGCGACCACTGATAGCGCTAGATAGCTGCATTAAGTTATAAGCTGGCAGTGGAAGCCTTCCAGACCCGTCCACTTGGACATACGGATACAAATCGAAACATTTGTCGACAGCTCTGCATTGTCGTCTTTTCTGGAAGCATGGCACTGAGTTGTCAGAGTTGGCACCGCAATATTTGCTTTCTACTGCCAATAGCCACGATGTCGCGAGTGGGACTAACCGGGCGCCGAAGTCGGAATGAAGCTTCAAGAGCCCTACAGATAGATACTCGACATTGGACGTTGGCGAGTGAAATCTGGTCGCTTCATATCGAAAGATTGATGGATGGCAGAGCCCTTCAATGCGATCCCGAGTCAAGACTCCGATATCGCCTTTGGTATCACTTTTCGCCGCTTAATTCTCAAATAACAAAGTCTTCAACTTGACAAGCTCTACTTTGAAGAGATTCATGCTTCTGCAAACATCACAGCGCTAAACTCTATACAGTAAGAGGGGTATGCCACTCACTGAACTCTGACTGGAGGACTGAAGGGTCTGAATTTTTTTTTGCGCAAACATTTATTTCACTACGAGATTTGTTTTCTCTGGTGGGGGAGCGTTTTACTTGTGATTGTTGCTCTTCTTTCTCCTCCAAATCTCCAACTTTTGGTCAAAGTTGAATCAACCCGTTTCCCAACAAGGTACGTGACCTTTTTCTTCTCCTTTTTAGGTGACTTCTTAGTTGTCTCGTCACGTGCTCCAAGTCCCTCTGACGGCATCATGTTCCCCCTCACCCCAAGTAGTACGAGTATGGCTCATGGCCACATTAGTGTGGGGTTGCTGCTCTCAGTGTGTATTCTTCACCTTGAGCTTGAGCTTGAGCTTGAGCTTTAGACTTTAATACCATGAGACGAGGCAATCGACAGAGATATAAAAAAAAAACATTCACATCCATGTAACTGACCATGAGATCTCAGATAACTACCTGCTTTCGCAGTCTGAGAACCTTTGCAATGGCTTCCTCAACCGTCCCCAAGACCTGCAAGGTCATCACTGCTGAGACCATCGCCAAAGGTTTCCTTGGTGAGGTCAAGGATACACTGGCCAAGATTCAAGGCTCCAACCCCTGCACGCCTACTCTGGCTGCTTTCCTCGCCAACGGTGATCCCGCTGCTGTCAAGTACGCTGAGTGGTCCAAGAAGACATGTGAAGAGAAGTGAGATATTCCTCTACCAACACGGCTTGTTATATCGCCCTGTCTATCGGGTCATGCTTGCCCCTTGGTCTGGCGCTAATCTGTAGCATAGCGGCTTCAACTTTGACCTCCGAACTGTGGACAAGGAGCTTCTCGAGGAGGAGATCATGAAGGCCAATGAGGACCAAGATGTCGATGGCATGATCGTCTACTACCCCATCTTCCCCAGCAACCCCTCCCACGACAGGTACATTCAGGAGTCGGTTGATCTCGGCAAGGACGTCGAGGGTCTTCGACACCAACACATTCACAACATGTACCACAACATTCGCTTCATTGACCCTCCCGAGAACCGCAAGAAGTCCATCCTTCCTTGTACTCCTCTTGCTGTTGTCAAGATCCTCGAGTATCTGCAGATCTATAACCCTATCCTGGCTTCCGGCAACCGACTGTTCGGCAAGACCATCACTGTCATCAACCGATCCGAGGTCAACGGCCGACCTCTCGCTGCCCTCCTCGCTAACGATGGTGCCACCGTCTACTCAGTGGATGTCACAGGTGTCCAGATCTTCACCCGAGGAGAGGGCATCAAAAAGGCCCGCCACCAGGTCGCGGACAAGGAGGGCTGGAAGCTCGAAGACTGCCTACCTCTCAGCGACGTCGTCATTGGCGGTGTCCCCGTCGAGTCCTTCAAGGTCCCCACCGAACTCATCCGCCACGGTGCCGTCTGCATCAACTTCTCCTCGTACAAGAACTTTGACGGCCCCGCTATCAAGGAGAAGGCTTCTATCTACGTGCCATCCGTCGGCAAGGTTACCATTGCCATCCTGTTGAGGAACCTGGTTGTAAGTTTCCCCCCAACCATATAGCACAGCCTGTGATATTGACTTATCAGCGCCTCATTGCCAACCGACCTTCCAAGGACGAGTCGCAGAAGAGTGTCGACGCTCGAGCTGAGGCTTTCGCCGACGACTAAGCACTTGCTCAGCGTACCTGCAGAGGAAAGAATCCTGGGAAATGAATGTCGCGATTGCTTTGGAATAGACTTGAAAACGAACTCTGACGTGAAAACAAGGAAAATGCATATTTGTTTAGGAGTTGTCATAGATGGGATATATCAAAAAACTGGATTAAGGGTACGATCAAAAAAGAAACCTATGGTCATTAAAGCATTTCGTGTGATGTGGGCGTGTATTGTAATACTGCGAAACGTTGGAGGAATGGATGTAAGCTGAAAGCTTGGCAGGTAAGTCTTGGGCCTAATATTAGGTCATGCTCCTTCCTTATCCGAAGTTCGCTTTTCGCGATGGGTCTTTTGAGGCGTATTTTGTTGATTCATGCCTTGTCATGGTGAGCGCCAATTCCTCAGCCATGATGAAATGTCCGGGGGTGGTCATGTCCGGGATGGGCGTGTGATACGTTACCATGTTTGCACAGCGTGTCTTATAGTTTTCGTCTATTATCGAGATCGCATGATCGAGAATAATGAGATGTAGGATCTCATAAATGTATTTTCTTTTTTTTTCTAACAGTCATAATGAAACAAATGGCTTCATACCTGGGGTAGAGAAGTTTAATTTCTAGGTTACAGGGGTTGCAAACGCATAGAAACGTTCCCCCAATCGACCCGACTTTATTGTCCTATGGTATATCTCAGTTCAGATTCAATAGTAGCAAAATCTATATAGATATCTAAATATTTAATAAATCAATACTAAATACCGGGGCATGTATCCCATACTGCATTACACAGATTTCAACCCTTACAACCCATAAAATGCTCATAAACATTCTGGAAACTTTCCTAAAGAGGTATATCCCGGTAGAGTAGTGGGTTGAGCTGGCGCCCCTTTCTCCGTATCTGATCCCGGTCTATATAATAGGAATGGAAATTGCTTGGTGCAACCTGTCGATCAGCTTGGTCTATGCATATCCATAGCACCGGAGTACGCATCCTAATTGGAGGGGATGTCACCTTGGTGATGGTCCATTATCATTGTGTATCCGTACTATTGCAGGTATTCTCCTATTATTATCCCTTTTCTTTAGGAGAGAGCATAGCGTGCTTGTTGTGTATGTATCCGTACTCCGTACTGCGTCTGCATAGCCAGCTTCGGTTTTCATTACGCGCGGCGTCATACACCATCGTTTCAATCTTTAGTGAATTAGCCACTTCATCAGCACCAATCGGAAGCTCAGAACAGCACCAAATGAAAAGCCAAGTGCCGCAAATGGGCAACGAAACCAAGGCGGGCTCCCCCATGTTTTCTCGTTTTGTGTAACGGTCCAGTTCTTCAGCGTTTTCTTGCCTCTAAATCTGGCGCCGACGCCACCTTGAGGATGAGAGTTGGATTCGAGACATTGCTGGTTTCTATTGGTGTGATAATCGAGAGGTAACCTAACGTGCCCGGCCGATGGAGTTCCTGTGAGGTCCTGTCCAGGCTCTTTCTTTCGCTCACGTCTCAATAGACATGCTCACTATTAAACCCACTCAATGTGGATTGTCGGACTGTCTAACTCTTCATAGTTGGTGGAGAGTAGGTTGCAAAGAGGGTCCGAGAGGTCCAAGAGGTCGTCAAATCCAGGCCGTGCTCAATTAAACAGGTACGTACCCATTCTTTGGTTCGTCCATTAATGGAACCCCAAAGGTCATCTATCACCTTTAATTATTATCACATTGCTTTTCCTTTGATGCATTGCTCCTTCCTCCACGGTGCTTCTCAGTACATGCCTAATTGGGTCTCTGGCTGACTGCGCCCTTTGTGAATAGAACCTTCCTTCCCTTTGTTTCCAATTGCCAATTGCCAATTGCTATACCTGCTGTACTTACTCTAATCTACGCCTCGTCTGTTCATTCGCTCCTCCCTCGACTACTTTCATTTCTTTGTCCCCGATCGGCATCCCGATTCCCATCACCCGCTTCTACTTTTTTTTACGCTACGCTACCGCTTTTCCACCGGGAGTCTCACCATCGAGACATCTTCTTTAATACCGTCGAATCACAAACCCGCGCGCCCTTGGATAAACAAGAAACGCAACCAGCCTCCTGCAAGCCAACGCCCACTCGTGTGCGCAACCCGAGTTGAGACCGATACCGTGTTCTAAAGACCTGCCCAGTAGCTTTTCAGGCACGCCGCAAAACAAGACATTCATTGTTCCGACTAAATACCCAACGGTTTCACGCACTCAATCTGCTTTTGGTCTCAGGCGGCGCAAACCATCCCAATCATGGCGGCGCAGACCATCCCCAACTACAGTCGCGATGTCCGGCATGGCAAATCTGGCTCGGGTTCGTCATTAACCTACGGGTCAATACCAGGGTCGCCCACTCTCACGAATCCCGACATGATCTTGCCCGATTACGATTGCGACGTCTCCCTTGATGATCATTCCCGGGCACCTCTCAGAATATGGAATAACTCGCAAGCTACCGATATGCGCTTCCACCTGCCTTCCTCGCAGAACCAATTCATCGCGGGGCCTATTTCTCCTTCCACACCTATCATATATGGAAACGGTACTATGCTGTCGGATATAGGAGAGGTGACAGAAGTCGAGAGCGTGGTAGGGCAAGGGCGGCGCGGTTCGCATTTGTCCGTTTACAGCATTGACGACCAAGTCTTGGGCTCCTCACCCACTGTGGGCGCATCACGTATTAAGTCAAGAGCGGAAGTTCTGCAGCGTGAGAGAAGATCTTCGCTCGATTCAAATAGCACGATTACGTCCCAAACCCGTGCTACACCATTTGGCGACTTTGACGACTCTGCCAGCGTCGACGATGTCGACTTCCAGGGGGATGACGAAGAGAGTATGGCTTCGTCTTATGTTGAGGGGACCGCTCTACAAGAGCCTATGCATGTACTCGTACACCGCGCCCAGGAGACGGTAGAACAACGCTATTCGACCAGTTCTTTGGGTGAGAGGGCGGAGCAGATTCTAGCAAATGCCAAGCAAAGATTGACGGTAAGGATCAGTTGATGAAACAAATGTTCGATACTGACAATGATGCAGAAAATGGAGGGCAATCTGTCAAGAGCAAGAAGCTCTCTCTATACCCCGATGTCTGACGGCTCGACACCGTCTCCCCCGATTGCGCGGCCTGCAACATCCCTACGAGGGTCAACATCTCTTCAAGGCATGTCTCAGGGACACTCTAGGAACATTAGCGAAAACAGTTTGCAGAACGGCCTTGCTAGCCCACATTTTCCACAGCGAGCAGCCAGTGCCTTGGGGGCTGCTGGAGGATATCGCCAACCACTGACCTCGTCCAGAAGCGCTGATGCTCTGGGAATCGGCTACGGTGCCTCATCACACAAGAGTCCTACAAGTGCTCTTGATCCCATGCTAGAGACCTTAAGTGAAGATGAAGGTGGCGCCAATGGCGACAGTCGACGCAGTTCCTACCTTTACAACCAACTTAGTCCAAGTTTCGGGTCCATAACAGATACGGACATGCCCAGATCTTCATCGGTTGCTCAAGTGCGTGATTTGAAGCATCAGATGAAGGATTTGAGAGGGAAAATTTCGAACCTTAAGGAGCAGGCCCGGGCCGACAGCTTGAAACGCCGCAGTCTGCAAAGCTTGAGAACACCCAGCCCGTTCACCCATTCCAGATGGGATCAAGCACTTCCAGAGTCTGGCAAATCTCAAGATACCACACCAGAAACCAGTCCTTTCCAGACGCCTTGGAAGCAGGAAGAATTTGGGGACAAGACGAAAGTTCGAATTCCGCCCAAGCAAGATCAAAAGGAAATATCTGCGCTAGAACAGACAAAAAATACAGATGGTGATCATGTGGATGCTGAATATGAAGATGCTTCCAGCGGCCCTGAAGCGCCGGGCGATATTGTGGTTCATGAGCATGTGGTATCTCCTCAGTCGGGCGCAGAGCCCAGTTTGAAAGACGAACTTGAAGCTCAGGAAAATGACGACATGATTGATGACGGCGAAACGTGGGAAGGAGATTTGGAACAGGAGGAGGAGGAGGAGGAGGACGTGAAAGGAGCAGAGCAACAACACAATCTACAAAATGGCGACTATGCCAACGATTTGGAAGATGACGACGACGATGAATTTGTGGATTTCGAGAGCGAGAGTGGCGAGTCATCGTATCACGATGCCTTCCAAGCCCCTGTGTCTCATGAGGATCGCGAGGATGCCTTCGACTACGAGCACTTTTTCCTTCACTCAGCAATGGGTTCTATGAGCCAGCACCGACGAGGCAGCTGGAGTAGTGTAGGCTCTGAAGATTCTGCTGAGACCACACGTGGTCCCATTCCTGGCCCAGCTCCTGCTACTGGTTTCGATTCCGACCATGAACGAAGGCCAAGCGTCGACACCATGTCATCCTTCAATTCGTTTGCCACAGCCACAGAGGGCCGTTCAAGTCGCAATTCAAATCTTGACGATACTATTCAGACAGTTGTTAACACGACAAATGATTCCGACGGGCAACAGAGCTCGAAGCGTACAACGTTCGGAGGTTTCCAGTTCCCTCTGTCGAAACCCAATGCCAGAAATGGCTCTGTCGATTTGCCTCAGAACAACCCCCGCCGCGGTACGGTAGTCCATCGACCTGCCAGCAGCGCAGCTACTTACGCACGCCATCGGCCTTCGGTGTCGTCGTTTGGGTCGACGGGAACAAATCGAAGTTTCCCACTTGTGGACAAAGCCAAGGGAGCTAATGGGATCTTGACACCTGCTAGCAGCACTCCTGAGGCATCACCCGACTCGGAGCTCAGGCAGATATCTCAGAATCTTTTAAACGAAGCAGCGAGCCTAGGCGGGATTGAGAGCGGGCAGAACAGTGGCAATGCATCCGCTGTGCCGGGCCTTGACAAAGAAAGTCAGATATTGGTAGAGAGGCTTGTGGCCAGTCTTGGAAAGTGCGTCCTAGGGTTGACAGAATCCTCAAGAGCTGGTTCAGAGGCACGCATGTATCGCCGGAGGATTGATACCGCCCGGCGCATTCTGGAAGGCCTCGAGGATTGAGAACAGCGTTCCAAACGCCTCATGACAATGATGGTATTTCTCTTGCATGACGCTCTTCATGATGGAAAACAGTGGGTAGAGGGGATGGGGGATATTATGATGATGCTCTGGTTTGGAGCAAATGGAGTTGAGACCCGGCTTGGATGAGACCAGGTTTTTGTTCGATACCCTTCGAGTCTAGCGATTTGCTTCTTTCTTTTAAACATTTCATGACCTCAAGAGGACTTTTTTATGTATATATTTATGTTAACGACCCATTGTTTGTCGCAACATGAGTACAAAACTACAAACAGCCATGCTCGTGTGATGTCTTTAGGTGGTGGTCCGTGCCTAGATCGATCCTTCGCTTAAATATCATTTTACATGTGACAGAGTTGCAGCAGTTGCAGCAGTGAAAGGAGATGAATAGAGCCCATAGCTTTGTACTTGGACTCTCATGAACATTAGGGTTATGTGAATAGATACTTCAGCACCTTGGACGACCGAATTATCAAGGGCTGAAACGCGCTGTAGCATCCGTGGCTGACCATGGGAGACATGTTGTTGACAAAGCATAATATTAGCTCCTGGACCCCTGATGGAAATTAAACTATCTTCACCGTAAAGGTTTTCATTCGTGTTCTGTCCATCAAATGTAAAGCTCAAAAAGTTCTTTATAACCAACGGAATATTCCCCATATATCACAGCTACATAAACAAGGGGGAGTCAAGTGCTTACCTGATCAGATTCTTTCGTAGACCGCAACTTCACCCTTTACAAGTACCCTGAATGTTCACCCAGAAAAGCCACGAAGTCCAAAGCCCCACCAACAACCAATACTGATATCAAACTCAAACCCTACATCTACCAATATTTATCATCGAGAACCGCCAAAATGCCCTCCATGGAACCTCCGTCGCTGGCAACGCACCTCCTGACAGCTCTGCTACCTCCTCAGCTCGCCGAGTCCATTCAAAAACACATCTTACACCCACGCTCACCCGTACAAGTCGTTGCGCATAACGTCCTCACGCAGGCGCAGAACCTTCTCGACACGGCCGCACCTCTTCTCGAACCATTATTCGACCGCGCCATGGTCATCCTCGCAGAAAACCAAGGTCTCGTCGGCGTTGTCGCGTCGCTGGCCGTTCTCGCCACTGTTGTCATCATCCTCAACTGGATCCGTCGCCTGCTCATGTGGTGGACGCGCATGGCGCTGCGTATCGTATTCTGGGCTTTTCTCGCTGCCATCGCCGCGTGGGTCTGGGAGCGCGGTGTGTTTGAGAGTGCAAGGGATATGGCGGTCATCAGCGGCAAGATTCTAGGATACGGCGCTGCCATCAAGGATGTTTGGCTGCAGGAGTATGACCGGTACGAGGCGCAACAGGGCATGGCCGGAACAAGAGACACAGCTTCTGGACGACGGTCGAGATGATGACCTGCCAGGCAGAGCCCATACGTACGGACTCACGCCTTTCAGCAGCCCTAGCCGAATACAGGTATGGGGTTGTTGTATCATGAATGTGCCTTTTGTTGATTTGTTCACCTCTACTTCAGCTACGACCTACTCACGAATTTTATGCAACGCACTTAACCATGTTTCCTATCACTTACTCAACGCCTTACTACAGGGAAGCCACCTGGCTCAAGCAGCAGCCATTTGAGCCACCCATATTACGCGCCCAAAGGAAGGCATTTTGATGAGCACCCCAACACTCTACGGACATCACTTTACCAATTACATATACCACCGACTTGCCTCCTATTCCTCCATTCCCAATATTCTCCCCAACGCATAACCATCTTAGCCAACTACCATCGTTACAGCACCACCAAACAAGTCAAAATGTCGACGTTCCTCGTGTTTGGTGGATGTTGCTCGAAGGTTTCCCTGACTGCCGCCTGGAGGAAAACGACCCGGCCTGACGATTGACTCGGGGAGGTCTTGATATTCCAGAAACCGGGGGCTCACTATTTACCACACATACTACGGCCCGGATTAGATGTACTGGGCAGTCTTGGTCTCGATCTCCACGTCATTCGAGCCATACGTATCAAAATGCACGCTCAGGTAGAGAATAAGACAAGAGGTGATGCGTTCTGCTTTGTACTTCGTGATAAGGCGGGTCTTGGAGATATTGCGTAGGAAGAGTTGGTTGATCATCGACTATGACTGGAGCAAGACTATGCGTGGCTGGCGTTGGATGATGCCTGCAACCATCGATCTACCGGAGCTTTCAAAATCACTCTTGCCATCGGATCTGGAGCTCAAACACTACAACCGGAGCTTTCATGGCCCAGAGGAGGATATCGACAAGCATATCTGGCATAGGAAGTGGAGCCATGCCTCCTCTGGGTGGTCACTTGCAGGCAAAAACTGAAAACCTCCAAAGGTGAGGAATCACCAATACGTTCAACTCAGGTTCAATAAGTAGTTGCTTTTGGAATCAGGGTATGGCCGACTATGTATGCTTATTTCCAGATATCACAGGGTCAGGGTCACGAAAGAAGTGGGAAAGGCGCGGTCTAGAGAAGAGCTGCGAGAATGGCGAATTGTGTTCAACCTCAGCCCATTCTGAGAACATGAGAAGCAAACAGTAACGCCGGCGCTATGCAATACAATTACCAAGATGTCGCAAACTCCCTTTTCCTAATATTATCCCTTTTCTATCATATATCCACACTAATCGTCGTGCTCTTCGTAATCCTCGTCGTGGGGCTCTTTGGGGTCTTGAGCCTCGTGGAATTGTATGCAATCATCAATATAGCTCAAAATAGCACCAACGCTATCTTCGTTGGTTACATCCAGCTTAAGGTAGTTGATCATGCTGAAACTCTCGATCAAACCAGCCACAGCACGGTTCAGTCGTCGGAAACTAGCACCTTTCATCACTTGTCCCTTCTCGTCAGGCGCCTTTGACTCGTCGTCTTCGGCCTCTGGACCCTCGGTGATTCGGCGCGCGCGTTCGATAGGGTCGTCATCGAGGAGACCTACATCGGGAGTGAGGAAGCGCTTAAGGTCCTTCTTCTTGACCTGGCCCTTAACGAGATCCATCTTGGAGAGAATGTTGATGTGTGGGACCTCAAGCATGAGCATGGCGCTCATGGCACTGAGAGTGCCCGAGAAGAACTTGGCACGATCAACGACGAATGTGGCTTCGAGGAGATAGACAGCAGCCATGCGGATGTCGAGGGAGCCTGGCTGGGAGAGAAATTTGACCAGGGCCGGCAGAATAGGGACGTGCGTATACAATTCTATTTGGCCGGGCATGTCGAAGATGATAAGGTAATCCTCAGTCAAACCATCCAGAGCTTCCGTCAACCAGTCGAGGTTCTCCATGAGAAACTCAAAGCAATAAATGAGGCCGCCGTTAGGGCCGAGGCCGACCTCTTCCATAGCATCTTTGAGGGAGATAAGTTCTTTGATATCGAGGTCGGGCTGATGCTCAAAAGTTTCGGCGGCAGGGTCGAGATTGATGTAGAAGGCGGAACGGCGGTTGAGATTAAGATGGGTGATTAGGGCGGCGCAAAATGTAGACTATACGCAACGCGATTGTTGAGTCAGCTGAGGCGCATTGATAGATGCCAGGGCCAATATGGAAGCACGCAATTCAACAAAGCATGGTGAGCGCGGTGATGTACAAATGGGCGGTAACCCAACATAATAAGCGAAATGTAAATGTAGGC
This sequence comes from Fusarium graminum, assembly GCA_013266165.1. NCBI lineage: Eukaryota > Fungi > Ascomycota > Sordariomycetes > Hypocreales > Nectriaceae > Fusarium > Fusarium graminum. Next base: position 15,961 of record JAAGWP010000408.1, read on the forward strand.
ATGTATGAGTCAAGAGCAAATGACCAGTCCACGTACCTTGCCTGCGCCCGCAGGGCCCATGACCATGGCACCGAACTTGCTCATTTTGAAAATGTGGTGATGATGGAGTTGGTGTTTTGTTTTGTTCTGTCAGGTTGACAAGGGACAAGATTTGCGATTAGGTCGGTAGCTTCCAGGGTTGGAAGCTAGCTACTGTATGTACAGTACAGTTTCTAAGCAGCCCCGCTTGGGAGGGGCTGATCTGAGCAGAAGAGAAGAGAATAACGGGAAATGATGTGCTCGTGCACTGTAAAAGAAGTCTTTATTCACGCTGGCTACGACTCTAGTTGGATCGATTGTCGATGAGGCATAGACTCTGTCCTGACGTGATGATGGTGACGATTCACTCAAGTTAAGAGGTGAAGAAGGTTTGACATTATTCTGGAATGGTGGGGTAGAGGCTCGGAAGGTTTTTTTTTTTTTTTTTTTTTTTTTTTTTTTTTTTTTCTTTCCTTCTTTTTTTCCTTATGTTTTTTCTTTTGCCATATTTGCCCCTCCTACTTCGGCGCCTGAAAGAGAAAAGAAAAGAAAAAAAGTAGCCTCTCACAATCGTACACTTACTATAATGTAACTTTTTGCCCCACCATTCTGTGTTGCGTTATCATGCCCAAACCCAGGCTATCATGATGGCTCTAATGACTTCACTCCATTGTCGTTTCTGGTCGCCGCTGCACGTGTCTGGCAATCAGTCAGGGAATTGGTCAAGGATTACCAAAGAGGGTATTGAGGCTGATAGGTTCGGCAACTAATGGCCCATTGTTCCTTCAACCGGATATCCTAACTTAGAGGAGGGGCAGGAGGGGAACCTGTCCTGGAGGAGGAGAAGGAGGAGGTACCACAAGAACTGTCCGCTTTGAACAAGAAGACAGAAATATCGAGACAAGCTTATGATTACTGGTAATCAAGTACTATAATCCCCCTTGACACATCCTTGCAAACGGATGGGAAGCGGAGAGACGAGTACGAGTAAGGGACCGGGCAACAACTAATAAACTGCACCGCCCGGGCACTGACTGCATGATACTACGTACCCAGGTAGGTAGGTTGAAGGATGTGTTCTTGACGGACGGCAGGTGCGATGGCGCAATACTGCCACAAATCTCGGCTTCCGAACAACGTGCCTTTCCTCTCCTTCCAAGTGTCATTTTACCCCTCTACTACTCCGTAAGGTAGGTATTGTCCAAGGGTAGCGGCTGCCGAAAGCCTACCCCGTCCCAGGTTACGATAAGGCGTGTACCTGAGGTGGACGCTAGCCCTCAATACTAAGTCCAGGTACTTCCTTATGATCCAGGGCCCTGGAGATTCAAGACTGCTACGTCCGACGGCCGTTCAACAAAAAAAAAAGCATTGGTAGTTTTCTTTTCTGTCGCTCCCCACCTTTTATCGAGTCTTTGCTTGACCAAAGAGGTTGTTGTAACTCGAACATTGGGCATTACTTCAAGAGGTACATTGGGATAATTGGGTATCCCGTAGGTAGTAAGCCGAGTCATTTACCCAAGTCTCGAATAAGTGTATCCAAGCGATTGAACTTACAGGGAGTAGGAAAAAAAGAGGGAAAAAAACCTTGCCGAGCTATCTCTCCGGCCTCCCGCGAGTAAAATTCCCACACCCCACTTCGCTCATAATAAAGCCTGCAACAACGTATTCGCACATCCCCTCCTTCCCGCCTTTTTTCTTTAAGGTACTGCCTCCCGCTCGGATTCTTCTTCTGCTTTTTTCCCTTTCTTCATCCTCTTTATCTCCTCTTCTCTTCTTCTCCTCATCTTATTCTGTGGTATGTCCTCGCGCTGAATTATCTCGTTGTTCATTTATCTAACAATCAACTCCTTCAGTGACTCCATCTCCCTCGTCACCAACAAACAGACTCCCCGCGTCTGTCCATCTTTAACCGTCACCTCTCTTTCTCACACCCATCCTCACAATGTCTGCTACCAACGGCACCAACGGCGTTCACGCCGACCCTGCTTCATGGAAGCACTACAACGAAGGCTCTTTCCTCTTCACCGTAGGTCTTTCCCAATCCCGTGCCCATGAAACACCGGTCCTATCATGATCGCAATCGCATTATCCCTCAATTCAGTTACTGACTATCAAAAAGTCCGAGTCCGTCGGTGAAGGTCACCCCGACAAGATCGCTGATCAGGTTTCCGACGCCATCCTCGATGCCTGCCTCAGGGAGGACCCCCTCTCCAAGGTTGCTTGTGAGACTGCTACCAAGACCGGTATGATCATGGTCTTCGGTGAGATCACTACCCAGGCCAAGCTCGACTACCAGAAGGTTGTCCGTGACGCCATCAAGGACATTGGTTACGATGACTCCGCCAAGGGCTTCGACTACAAGACCTGCAACTTGCTCGTCGCCATTGAGCAGCAGTCTCCTGATATCGCCCAGGGTCTCCATTACGAGAAGGCTCTTGAGCAGCTTGGCGCCGGTGACCAGGGTATCATGTTCGGTTATGCCACTGATGAGACCCCTGAGCTCTTCCCCCTCACTCTCCTCTTCGCCCACCAGCTCAACGCTGCCATGTCCGCTGCCCGCCGCGACGGCACCCTCCCCTGGCTCCGACCCGACACCAAGACCCAGGTCACCATCGAGTACAAGCACGACAACGGTGCCGTTGTCCCCCAGCGTGTCCACACCGTTGTCGTCTCTGCTCAGCACTCTCCTGATATCACTACTGAGGAGCTCCGAAAGGAGATCAAGGAGAAGATCATCAAGAAGGTCATCCCCGCCAAGTACCTTAGCGACGAGACCATCTACCACGTAAGTTCAACGCCATTTTATCAAATTAACTCTATGTCTAACCTTACCTTTAGATCCAACCCTCTGGCCTCTTCATCATTGGTGGTCCTCAGGGTGATGCTGGTTTGACCGGCCGAAAGATCATTGTCGACACCTACGGTGGCTGGGGTGCTCACGGTGGTGGTGCTTTCTCTGGAAAGGATTTCTCCAAGGTCGATCGTTCCGCTGCCTACGTCGGTCGATGGATCGCCAAGTCCCTGGTCGCTGCCGGTCTCTGCCGACGTGCCCTTGTCCAGCTCTCCTACGCCATCGGTGTCGCTGAGCCTCTCTCTATCTACGTCGACTCTTACGGCACCTCGGAGAAGACCTCCGAGGAGCTCGTCGAGATCATCGGCAAGAACTTCGACCTCCGACCTGGTGTCATTGTTCGCGAGCTCAGCCTGGACCAGCCCATCTACCTCCAGACTGCCAAGAACGGTCACTTCGGTACCAACCAGAGCTTCTCCTGGGAGAAGCCCAAGGAGCTCAAGTTTTAAGTTGGCTTATGACATTTTGTCAAGATATCAAAAGAGTATTCAACAGCTCTCTGCATGCATCACAACAGATGTTTAATTAGTCCATTGGATTTAGCAACTATAGGCGGCGTACGGTTCTCAACGAAACCTGTGTATCTCCCACCGGAAGGGAGGACGGTCGGTTTCCGGCTTCTTTTTTGTTTATGATTTCTACCAAAAACCATTTTGGTTCCACGGCAGTGGAAATACTTTCGCGATATACCAGGCACGGAGTGGGCGTCTTTCAACAAAGACATATTAGGGTAAACCTGCATTTGTGAGGCGAAGCAAAAAAAGTCAAAAGAGACTTGCATTATAACGATACCACGACAAAGGGAATGACAAAAGACGGCGCATCCATGTGAACGCGGCGTTTGACGAGGAAACAAAAGAATTTCAACATCTTTTTTCTTTCCTGGATCTCTAGCCGAGCTGATGCAGTAGGCGGGCGAGACCACGATGCAGTGGAAGTTGGATGGGTCGCCAACCAGAGAGTCGATCTTGGGGATAGAAGGATCTCAGGGGATGATAATAGATATGTCCTGTCGCTGCGAATGTAGACGGCAGCTAGAACCAAGAAAGAAACCATTTCAAGGGAATCTCTGATGAACCTGATCTTGTGAAGTTGGGGCGTTGCCTTTTGATATATTTGGGCCAAGATCCGATGCCGGATGGTGTCATGATAGCCTTGGCCGTAAACGGAAAACCAAAACTCTCATGGCCCCGTCCACTCACTTGAGCATAGCTTAGTGCTGGGGGGCAAATCCCATTGCCTCCTTATCATGACAACCATGGATTGTAATCGTGACAGACTCGCCATCTCACGATTGACTCAGAAGCAATCTTTGCGGCCTGGTATGCGCATATTCATAATGCAAGAATTTTACAATACCTTGACCAAACCATGGAAACATCCATCCTGAATAGGGACCCTTCCCTCAACAACGCTGCTGTTAACCCACCCACAGTCCGAAACCTTTATTCGTTAGATCAGCGGGCTCGAGCCTCCTTTAGTAAGTGGTAAGGGAAAGCGTGGCGAGATGTGATATATACCATTCCATGATGATTATGATCGTTCCAACGGCCATATCAAAAGTAGAGAGGAAGTCGACTCGAATCATAACCCGCTCGAGAATGCGAGCCCGGATATTCCACACGGATGTTTGCGAAGTCCTATCTCATCTTCAGGATGGGCTTCCCCCAGGGCCGTTGCAATTCTGGACTGTCGGCACATGTAGTTGGCACGACTGGCTTAGAGGCTGCAGGAGCCAAAGCGTGTTTATCCTGATGCAACAGCCTACGGATAGTACCCCTGGTTCATCAGATGTCACATCATCTCTCAAGAATCTTGGGTCAAAACAGACTATTGCGGTTGGATGCATAAAGGGAATTTGCATATGTTAGTGGCGTGGCGAAAACGTCAAGATGGTTAATTCCCCAAGCAGCAGAAATCACGGGCAAATAGTTATTGAGTTGTAAAGTGAAGGTGAGAAGAGAACTTGTGATCAAGTCTTTAAGTGTGAGACATGATATCCCCTGCTGTATGGCGTGTTACTGAGAAGGATGGCGAGTGCGTTGGTGATTGGTATTGTTTGAAGGCGAGACCATTATGGCACACTCATGATTTTGGGTTTGCGGCTCTCACAATATCAAGAATTACAATTCACGCTCTGCGCACGATCCAGTCACTTTTTGGATGGCGCATAGTGGCACCGATAAGTCGCACATCGGTCTTCGATAGGTCATGCCTAGAAAGACATCAGATCACGATGGGGACCATGTATAGACACCAGGTGAGGCAACGTTTGTGTGATACTGGCTGGACCAGAAGAGCTGCACCCGAAGCCGGGCCTCTTACGCAGAGTATACGCACAAACCACCTGTACGGTATTCATTCTGATGGCTTCTCTACTCATGCATACAAGCGGCCGATGGCCCTGAACAGCCACTCGGTAAAGTACTTAGCTTGTTCACAAGATGGTACTTTAGCATCAATGGACCAACTTCCAAACCACGAGCGTGCGTTGGCGCACTCTGTGCATGCGAGGAGACTTCATTTGATTGAGGTTTGGTGCTCGCTACCGCGGACTCTCCCTATGCTAAGTATGGTTCGCAAGCCATACTTAAGGCTGGAAAAGGATACACACCTGGCCGCGAAACAAGTATCTGTTACGAGACCTGTTTCAGGAACTTCACGATGTTTTCCGAATGTTTTTAAGTCTTCCCTTCACAAACTCAGATATAGAGGTAAGCCGAATCGTTGACCCCCCTCGTCGAGTTACGAAAGCTAGTTCAAACAGTCTCACGAGAGGGGCGTGTACTCTCCGTCGTTCCGATTGGTATGAACACAGGAACCACAAGCAACCGGCCGTAGGCATTGTTCTTTGACGGACATTGTACCAACAGAGGCGGAAGTCTTGGAAAGCCGGGCTGTGAATTATCCTTATCGTGCATGCAGATCTTTGTTTGTTGGGTGCAAGAGATATGTAAAAGAGTTGGGTATCCAGAGACGGGTGATCAACAAACGGCATTTACTGGCGCGAGGCCATATTGAAGTCGGACCGCTGGTCTAGAGCTGGGTGTGTCATGAGCAAGCTTAATACCCGGGTGATGCCCTCCAGGAATTTCAGGTTCAAGAATGTGAATGTGTAAAACAGTCTCTTTTGTCTCCGTTCGACCATTCCGTATGCGGGTACTGTATGCACTGCAGGATAGATCTACCCACAATATCAATACCCAATTGTGGCTATCAACAAAGGTATAAATCAGGAGGCCAGAGATGCCAGTATGTCTAAGAGGTCTTTTGTATCAAAACCCAGCAGGCCGGATGAGAAAAGGATCGTCCCGGCACGCCATTATAGCGTATTCAGTCTGCTGGAATCAATAGCCTAGACGATGAAGGTTAACGAAGCACAGAAGATAGAATTTGGAGGTAGGGCGGTCCAAGCTCGAATGGATGGCAACACCGAGCCGGCGGTTTGGCAGTCAACACAACCGGGAGGTCGCCTCGCTTAGCTTAGCTGTATTCTGCAGAAGGAGCGGACAACAGATGTGACGCCGTAGACCTGGCAGTCTAGATGTTGGTGATGATCGCATGTACATTGCCTTGTTTCTAGGGGGGTTCGACGAGCAAGGCTGTTCGGCGAATTGTAGCAAGTGTGTGTGGATGGTAAAGTTGTTTGTTAACAACGAGATGGTATGGTCAAGTTGAATTTAGGTACGTAGTATGGTGAGGTGACTGCAAGTGTCCGAGATGCATCCCTGATGTGATGCAGGATCACGACCCGTGGCCGTTTATGGTCATGCATAGGTATCCGTCATCCCAACAAGGGAAGGGAGGCTGATAGAGAAGTAGTACAAGGTGAGTGTTTTCTATTGTCAATTGTTTAGGGGTACCGCTCACTCACTGACTCACTGTGTGGGGGATGGGATGGGATGTTGATGTTGTAAGGGAGAAGGAGAGAATGGTGAATGGTGAATGGTGAATGGTGAAAGGTGAGTGGTGGTTGTGGCGGCGGCAGGTCTCCGGAAAGGTGGGCTTGTGTGACGGGAGCTAGACCGGAAGTGAACCACAATAGAAGGGCAATAGACGGAAGGTGCGGCCAAGTGTCGCCATGTCGGTGCCTCGATGCAAGCCCAGTCGGTCGGGACCCTGGGGG